>APFE030247475.1:6700-80293 GCA_000404065.3 Pinus taeda | reverse complement strand
TGCCTAAAAGCTCTCCCTAGTTCCTATGTTCTCATTTATTTATTTTGAGAATATCTAATTAAATCACACTTAAAAGCCTAAATATTAAACTCACTTGGAACTTAGGAAATTAATTCCAAAAATGTATGACCCCCTATGTCTACTATTTACAATGATTTCCCTTGGGCTGAATGCTCCTGCATCATGAACACCCACACATACTTAAAAATATACAAAGTCATATATGTCACTTAGAAAACATGCCTTTGAGTTCATACAAATGACTTGACACATAAGACTTTCAAAGGCAAAACATGTAACCTCTAGATGTATATTAAAACGAATACTTGAAACACATTATAATGTATACAACACACATCCTACTTTCTATTTCTCAGAGAAAAAAAAAATCCATAATGAATAAACACTTGGGTGTAAATCTTATTAACAAAGAAAATAATAGAGGGAAAGGAGTACCTTTCATGCCTTTGTTCTGGAGTTAGAATAGTGGTATGACCAGACTTGAGAGCCTTCTTGGAGACTCGTGCTTGAGAATTTTCACGATCTTTTTCCCTCTAGGTCAAGGAACAAAAAAAATCTAGAATTTCATGCATTTATGGAAAACTAGAGAGACACGTTTCCTCATTAATGGGATGGATCAATATAATTAACTAAGCCCCTCTAAAAAAAATAGGTCCCCTAAGGGAAAGACATTAAAATACATTATTGTTATTAAAATTATTATAATAGTATAGGATATGTTTTTTCTCCACATGACAACGCAAGAGACTCTAAAAAAAATGATAATGGATTTTTAAAGATTTATCTACATACAATGACAACGAAGAATGATAATGGATTCTATATAGACTTATCTCCATGCACCGACAACAATATTATTATATTTATTTTTATAGGATCCTGCACTTTGCTATAAAGTATATTTAGCTATTTGTATTCTCGTTATGTATCATCTATATTAATTGATTACGAAATGACAGGGCACTTATTGAAATAATTACGCCGTAAGGCGTTTCCCTCTGAAATCAACTCTTCTCTCTGCCTACCTGTCATCTTTATACACCGTAAGATTATTTGTTAGACGATTGCAAAGGTTTCAGTCGTTAGATTAGAAGCTGAAACGGTTTGCGTACATTCTCATTTTCCATTATATGACCTTTAGCTTAACCAGGAAGGTAACAGCCAACTCTCATTTTCCATTCTTCCCTGCAGGGGAAATTGAAGGGAACTCCATAGCTGGATCAGTGAAGGAAGAGGAAAGCACCATGGTCGAAGGGCTAATGACCAGAAGCATCTCATAATGGGTATTCCTAAATTCTTCCAGTTATGACAATTAAAATGGGCGTTCCAGACGCTCCCAAGTTATCGCTGCCCCGAGATTTTGACAGTAGATGAAGAATGCAGCTACAAGACAGTCGAAGTGAAGGAGCCTTTACGACGCGGCCATACGGACATCTCTCTGAGGCGCGTAGGGGAGGCTTTCTCTCTATCCGACCCTCGTCTTGCTGGTGTAAGAACGGGGTCATTTCTTAGGACAAAGAAATTGCCAAACCAGTTCAGGAATCCGAGCATATTTTCCTGGTTGGCGATGGTTTCTACCTTCGGGCCAAAAAGATATGGGATTTTATCTTAAAATCTATGAAGCTTCTGTCGTTTTAAATTTTTTTGATTTGTTAGGGTTTCTAGTTTTTTTTTTCTATTCTTGTTCTATGAGGCCGACCTCTGGCGTCATAGTCTGTGTTTTGATGTATTTAAGAAATAAACCTTGGTACCTGAATACTTTTTTGGAAAGCACAATGTATTGCATTGCAAGATCATTGTTGATGAAGTGCATGCCATGATAAGTGATATAATTTGCAGAAGCATCGTTTTAACCAATGACCTTCTATTATGTTTGAACTATCATATATCATTTTACCTCGATTTTTTTGAAAGAAGGTACTGGTTTCAATTTGTGTATTCGAACGGGTCTATTGGACAGAATAAACTCTGTACTAAATCATAAAGTATTTACCTGGCACCTTTATTTCCATTCCAAATCCTATAAACACTTCTTTCAAATTTTCGAATGCTTCAAATTTTGCATCCAATACAATTTAATTGTCATCAAAATGTCAGGCACATGACTTTGAACTACAATTTGTACACTTCGAAAAATAATTTGTATGGACAACATTTTGCTTTTAGAGTTTATAAAATGTATGATTTCCTACCAAGCCTGCAACAATTCATCGCTGACATTTCCAAATCTGATGAATGCTTTAAAATACACAGGCTTTGATTGCTTTAATTTGAATGTTTCGTTTTATTACTGGAGTTATCAGACCTTTACAAATTTCATTATTGCTTTAAAATACATAATATTTACAATGTTTGGCTTTGTTATTGGAATTATTAGATCTTTCTTAATTTTGTGATTGCTTGAAAATACATAATCTTTGCAGTGCTTGCTTTAAAATACATAATATTTACAACGAGTTGATTTGAATGTTTAGTTTGTAGTGAGTACGGTGAGTTGATTTGAATGATCAGTTTCCTGTCATTATGGCAATATCTTTTGGTTCTCGCAGTGAAATGATAAATTATTTTAATTTAGGTTAGCTATTATAATTACTCCGTATCTGAAATCAACTCTCCTCTCTGTCTACCTGTCATCTTTATACACCATAAGATTATTTGTTAGACGATTGCAAAGGTTTCAGCCGTTAGATTAAAAGTTGAAACGGTTTGCGGACTGGTACATTCTCATTTTCCATTATATGACCTTTAGCTTAACCAGGAAGGGAACGGCCAACTCTCATTTTCCATTCTTCCCTACAGGCGAAATTGAAGGGAACTCCATAGCTGGATCAGAAAAGGAAGAGGAAAGCACCATGGTCGAAGGGCTAATGACCAGAAGCGTCTCATAATGGGTATTCCTGAATTCTTCCAATTATGACAATTAAAATGGGCGTTCCAGACGCTCCCAAGTATCGTTGCCCCGAGATTTTGACAGTAGATGAAGAAATCAGCCCGTCCTTTCCCTCTATCTCTCGAACACTCATATGTCCTGGACTATGTTTTTCGTCTGAATTTTTGTCATTCCATAGCAACAAAAAATCACCGAAGGTGGAGTAGGAGAAGGGAAATGTTTCCCTAACGGAGAAAGGAAAGACAAAGAAGGGTCCCAATAAGGGACAAGGCTCAAAGGGATAGAAGAAGAAGAACCTATCAAAGGTCAAGTGTTTTGGTTGCGATCAACATGGTCACTATGTTAGCTAGTGTCCCAACTAGAAGAAGGATAGGAAGGGGAAGCAAACAACAACTTCAATGAACAATTAGGATTTGTCTTCCAATCTAGAAGATGAATTCAATCTCATAGCTTGCCTCTCTAGATCCACGTCCATAGGTGTTTTCTATATAGACAGTGGAGCATCAACACATATGACATGGGTTAGAAATTATTTCTCCAATTATAAGGAAGAGGAGATGGACTTCTAAATACATATGGGAAACAAGACGAAGTGTACTCCAGTTGGGAAAGGTACCATTAACATTCAAAGGGAGTCAGGAAATAATACCAATCTTAAAGGTGTGTTGCATGTGTTAGGTTTGGGTATGAACCTGATTTCAGTTTCCACACTATAGGATAAGCGTTATGATGTTTACTTCTTAGGGCAGAATATGTACATAAACCACCAGAGTTGGAATAAGGTTAAACAAATTGGGGTTCGAAGTAACAAGTTGTACAAGTTGTAGTTCGATTCTCCAAAGGAATTGATCAACAAAAATAGCAATGGCAGATACTTGGGAGAGTTGTGGCATAAGAGGATGGGACACTTACACCATGGAGCACTCAGGTTTCTTAGGGAGACTGTAACAGGGGTTACATAATTAAGCACGAAACATGATGACATGTGCAGGGGATATGCACTTGGGAAGTTCGCAAAGGCAACATTCCCAAGGAGTGACAATAGAGACAGTGGTGTGTTGAGGTTAGTACACTCAGATATTTGTGGCCCAATGTCCACTAGATCTCTTAGAGAGTACAAGTATTTTCTGACTTTCATAGAGGACTTATCTTGGAAAACTTGGATCTACTTTTTGAAGACAAAGGATGAGGACTTCAGTTGCTTCCAAGATTTCAAGGCTCTTATGGAGAATATGACAAGAAAAAGGATCAAGGTGCTTTGTACAGACAATGGAGGTGAGTACACAGATAAGAACTTCACAGAGTTCTTTGTGAATGAGGGCATTAAGAGAGAGTGGAAAACTTCATGCAACACTCAATAGAATGGGGTTGCAGAGAGGAAAAATAGAAAAATTGTTGGGGTAGCGAAGGCAATGTTATATGACAAATATATGCCCAAGTTTCTGTGGGCGGAGGCATGCGGCACAACAGTGTACATATAGAACAGGGTTCCTCACAGAGCATTGGGGAAGATAACACCAAAGGAGGTATTCACATGTGTTACCACTTCGTAATTCCTCTAGGCTGAGGAGAGGAGGAACCCAAAGGTAACCACAAACCACTTTAAAATTGGAATCTAGCCCTTCCAATTTTAGAGAGGGCTCTCTCTATATGGACCTTCAGTCACTTGGATGACTATTTGTCTTAGGTTTTAGGCTAGGTATTGAGATTAGAGAGGAACAGATTTAACAGTTTGATGGCAGGGTAGAGGGAAAATTCATTGGGCATGGAGTCATATGGAGCTAATGATTTTCAATGATATGGTGGGAAAATGAGGAATCCTTAGACATGGACAATGTAGGCAATCCTTATGGTGTATTTTTCAAATTTCATTGTAGATAGGTAAGAAGAGGAGTAGTGGAATTGATAACATCTAAAGCATCTAGCCAAGGATAAATTTTAGATATTGCAATGGAGGAAAAACACTAAAATATTCAATTAGCCATAACAGAGCAATTAAAAGTGAATTGTGAAATAAATTTTACTTAACTAAACATTGAAGACATGACATTTAAGCATGGTAATAACAAAACATAATGAAACAAAAACATGAGATAAACATCACCATAAGAGATTGACACATGAATCCCTGAACAAGTAGACTTCAGCCTTCATAATTCACTAAAATCTTTTAATGAAAATGTACAATGCTCAATGTATTCTCTATCAAACCTTGACCAATGAACCCCCCTTTCAAAATCAAAATTACATCATATATATGTGTGTGTGTGTGTGTGTGTCAAGATATTAGTTCCTCCCTTTAGGAACCAAATTACAAAAAAAAAAAAAAAAATTTGTTGCTTGTAGCAGCAAATCTAGATCCACTTTCTACAAATTAGGGAATTGTTTGACTAACATTAATTACATGGAAATCTTTAACAAAATACATCAAATTTCTTCAAAAAATTGAGGCTTAAATCCCTAAAATACTTAATACCACTTGTCATAACCATAAAAAATTGCTTGAATGAGTTTTGGAGTCCATTTGAATGTGGAACTGCATGATTGTCTGTTAGTGCAGTGAATTTGTTGTGTTACCTCCTTCAAAAAAAAAAGAAAAAAAGGAGCGTAACAAGTTCACCCTTCGTACATTTTTTACCATAAACCTAAATAAAATCTACTTCCTTCAAAGTAATTGGGCCCTCCTCTAACATCATATGCAGTGGTTCAAGCACTTTCAACATTCCCTCTACATTATGCTCATCAAAATATAAACAACTAGCTTCTTCCAATGCTTCATGCCACAGTATAGCAACTTTGATGTGCTTCTTTGAAACCAACGGAACCTAATACACCATAACACCATTATGTTTCCACACTTGATCAACAATTTCTTGGAGGCGATACTACCAACCACGTATCAATATCAACTAATGAAAACCCTTATTCCAGTTAACATTTGTTAACTGGAAGATGATTTTTCGTGTGCTTACATGAGGTTTATACCACATACATTAGAAGCTGCAAATTTTAGGCATTTATATATGCCAATGGTTATAACAACAACGTACTCATTGAGAATTATGACCCTTGTGGTCTCCTCCCTTGTGACTTGGTGCTTAATGCTTGATTTGATTGGTGGCTTGAGTGTGATTTGGTAGTTGGTAAGAACCTGTGTTGTATTATTGTGTTAGGTGTTTGATTCGACAACTCGTAGAGTTGGCTGTAAAATTGGAGATTGGACCTTCGGGCCCAATAATTTTATAAAATAAGAACTAAAATTCTGTTGAAAGTCTAAGAGACAAAAAAAAAACCAAAATTGGCTAAGAAAGCCCAAATAATTTTATATTTCCTCAAACATATAAATATTGCCCAAAGCCAAATATTTATTTTTTATGACAATGGTGCCAACATCTGCAAAATTTCAACAGTTTCAAAAGTGCTATGAAAATTCCATGTCACTACAAATATGCCATTTTGTTGCGTAAACGCCAAAACGCTACAAAATGAGTGAATCCAATCATAAATGGCACAAAAATTATAGAGTGCTAACACTAGCTCCTACTAGGGATGGCATACCCCTGCGGTGTGCCAAAGAACCATAGAACTCTAGTTTCGCAAACCAATGCCTTAACCATTGGGATGACCCCAACCTCAATTTTGCAAACTACTACCCTTTTTTGCTCTGAAACCATTGTAGCTAAAACCAAAATGACAAGCTCAAACTATACACTACAGGTTGTAATCTGAAAACTAACTTAAACAACTACTTGAAAAAAAAATGAAAATCAAACAAGACAAGTGCTTGCCTAGCAAGCTTATCGATCACATCATTTCCTACTATAACCTGCTAAAGTTAGTTATACAATTATGTGAAATGTTCCTTCCATGTAGCCAATCAAGAAAATGGCTACTTGACTAAATCTTGTATTCAGCGTCTCCAGGCATAAAGAAAGACCCAAAAAATGGAAACTCAAACTTCCCACTGAAAACATCTTCATGATCCATAAACACAACAACATTCTTCTGTTCTAGTGACTGCAACAACCTGCCAAAAGGGTCATAGAAATCATGAAGGGAATACTTATATGTTTGTTGATCATTAAGTAAGTATTGTTCCTCATGATTTACCACTAAATGCTTTGTTTTTGACTTAACAATCTTACGACAATCCTTGAATGAGAAAGGTGCCAATTATTCATCTTTGTTATCATGCATCTCAGTGGGAAGCTTTGTACATTCTCGAATAATAGCAATGGCATGTGTTTGAGGATCATCTAAACACAATATTTCATGTACTTCAACAAAAGTATCACCCTGGTATTCAAAGGAATAAAAAAGAACAACTGCTTCCTCGTTGTCTTCCTGTGTTTCAGACTGAAAATTATAATATACTATGGTATTGTTTTCTTGAAATTCTATGCCATCTATCGGTTTACTGTCTAAATTTTTTGGGCATACAACTTTAGAAATTTGCCTTTGATAAAGCTCTTCTTAATGAGTAAGAGATCAAAACATTTTTTTTTAAATAAAAAGTAATCTCGTTTTAGCTATTCAAAAGACCTAGAACAACAGTTTCTTTTTCATATCTTCTACTAAGATCTAAATCATTGTTGTCATATGTAGGTATAAACTCTTCATTGAATCTGATATGATTGTTTACTTGAGTAAATGACTCAGGAAAATATTGAAGAATTCCAAAATCTGATGACTTATCCAAATCGTTGTGTTTATTCTTTAAAGCTTTTGAGGATTGTAGAATTTCGTCATCATTCTCAAGGACAAAAGCAAGAATTTGAACATTAAAATTATGATCTATAATCAAAGGAGAAATTGTATTATGTTGAAGATTATCCTCAGTGTCATGGCAACTAGCCTCTACTATTATTTTTGTCCTGATGAGAAGATAGTTTAGAAAAGGTTTCCTTGATTTCATTATCCATCAAATCCTCATCATCAATATCAATTCCCAAATGTTGCATAAGACCATCAGAATCTCCATCAAAGGTTTCAACCAACACTATAGAAGAGTAACTATATTTACGTCGTAAGGCGTTTCCCTCTGAAATCAACTCTCCTCTTTGCCTACCTGTCATCTTTATACACCCTAAGATTATTTGTTAGACGATTGCAAAGGTTTCAGCAGTTAGATTAGAAACTGAAAAGGTTTGAGTACATTCTCATTTTCCATTATATGACCTTTAGCTTAAACAGGAAGGTAACGGCCAACTCTCATTTTCCATTCTTTCCTGCAGGCTAAATTGAAGGAAGCTCCATAGCTGGATCAGAGAAGGAAGAGGAAAGCACCATGGTCGAAGGGCTAATAACCATAAGCGTCTCATAATGGGTGTTCCTGAATTCTTCCAGTTATGACAATTAAAATGGGCTTTCTCTCTATCAGACCCTCGTCTTGCAGTCTTGCTGGTGTAAGAACCGGGTCATTTCTTAGGACAAAGAAATTTCCAAACCAGTTCAGGAATCTGAGCATATTTTCCTGGTTGGCGATGGTTTCTACCTTCGGGCCAAAAAGATATGGGATTTTATCTTAAAATCTCTGAAGCTTCTGTCGTTTTAAATTTTTTTGATTTGTTAGGGTTTCTAGTTTTTTTTTTTTCTATTCTTGTTCTATGAGGCCGACCTCTGGCGTCATAGTCTGTGTTTTTATGTATTTAAGAAATAAACCTTGGTACCTGAATACTTTTTTGGAAAGCACCGTGTATTGCATTGCAGGATCATTGTTGATGAAGTGAATGCCATGATAAGTGATATAATTTGCAAAAGCATCGTTTTAACCAATGACCTTCTATTATGTTTGAACTATCATATATCATTTTACCTCGATTTTTTTGAAAGAAGGTACTGGTTTCAATTTGTGTATTGGAACGGGTCTGTTGGACGGAATAAACTGTGTATTAAATCATAAATTATTTACCTGGCATCTTTATTTCCATTCCAAAATCCTATAAACACTTCTTTCAAATTTTCGAATGCTTCAAATTTTGCATCCAATACAATTTAATTGTCATCAAAATGTCAGGCACATGACTTTGAACTACAATTTGTACACTTCGAAAAATAATTTGTATGGACAACATTTTGCTTTTAGAGTTTATAAAATGTATGATTTCCTACCAAGCCTGCAACGATTCATCGCTGACCTTTCCAAATCTGATGAATGCTTTAAAATACACAGGCTTTGATTGCTTTAATTTGAATGTTTCGTTTTATTACTGGAGTTATCAGACCTTTACAAATTTCATTATTGCTTTAAAATACATAATATTTACAATGTTTGGCTTTGTTATTGGAATTATTAGATCTTTCTGAATTTCGTGATTGCTTGAAAATACATAATCTTTGCAATGCTTGCTTTAAAATACATAGTATTTACAACGAGTTGATTTGAATGTTTAGTTTGTAGTGAGTACGGTGAGTTGATTTGAATGATCAGTTTCCTGTCATTATGGCAATATATTTTGGTTCTCTCAGTAAAATGATAAATTATTTTAATTTAGGGTTAGCTATTATAATTACGCCCTATGTGAAATCAACTCTCCTCTCTGTCTACCTGTAATCTTTATACACCGTAAGATTATTTGTTAGATGATTGTAAAGGTTTCAGCCGTTAGATTAGAAGCTGAAACGGTTTGCGGACTGGTACATTCTCATTTTTCATTATATGACATTTAGCTTAACCAGGAAGGTAACGGCCAACTCTCATTTTCCATTCTTCCCTACAGGCGAAATTGAAGGGAACTCCATAGTTGGATCAGAGAAGGAAGAGGAAAGCACCATGGTCGAATTTCTTCCTGAATTCTTCCAGTTATGACAATTAAAATGGGCGTTCCAGACGCTCACGTCCTCCTTAGTTGCTTTTGGGCAGCTGTATACCTTCAATGAACGACAGTTAATGAAATATGTTGCAGAGGAAAATGATTGGGTTGTCGAAACTGTTATTCCCACAAAATTTTGTTGTTCTGGGTGTAGCGTAGAGTGGCGCGGCCATATTTTTCTGAGTAAACGTTGTAACAGTTCTCGTCGTCAGGTCTGTTGTCTCCTAAACCCGTCAACTTAAGAGTTGATTGAATTCTATGTACCTGAAAAATTTGAGGGCGTAGCTACAGCAGCAGCAACCCTGGAGATCTGAATGGTTTGTGTCATGTTGGAATCTTGTATTACCCCTTCGCAATGGGTTTCTATTAGAATTTTTAATAAAAATGTATTCGGTAGGCTTTCCCCCATCGATAAGCGATCTCATATTTATCTTTTTAATACATGTTGCTCTCTCGTATTTGTATTTTCAGTCAAAACGGATAACGCTAAAATAAAAATAAAATTAATGTAAATATTTATATACAAAGACAATAAAATAAATGTTTGAATATGAAACGACGTTAGGATATGAAAAACCATGGCCAACAAAACGCCGGAGGTCATGTATGGACAAAATCGTGAGGCTGAAGCCAATTCATCAGAAAAATAAGATTATAAAGAATTCGAGTAGTTTATAACAAACACAACAGCTTTCAGGAACCTATACAATTGCTCTAAGTTGGTACTGAGATGGACAACAGTGATAGGCATATCTGAATTGATGAATCGTCAATAGGCATATCTGAATTGATGAATAGTCCTATAATTGATTCTCGTTTTAAAGGAAAGCATTATAACATCACATAGAAGGATTCTAGTTTTAAAGGAAAGCATCACAACATCACATAAGAGGGACATCAAAAATGCAAGTGGCAACACTGATCAACTATAGTGGTTATACCCCTGTGTGACCTAATAGACCAAATAGGATATAAATGGTTCGAATCTCATTTAATTTTTATATTAGTTTAGAAATTTCATGTTAGATATCTAAACTGAATGTGAACGGTTTGAATCTCATTAATTTCATATTAGATATCTGAATCAAAGGAAGAGTTTGAATCTCCATTGATTATATTGTATAATTGTATATGAAAGGAAAATCGAGGTTCGATTTTGGATCCTCTCTTACCACAGTTTATTCTAGATACTATATTATTACCTACCATTATTCTAGATGCTATATTATTACCACTATTGTCATAGTAAATCACTTAGAGAGCGCTCAACCTATAATGACACGGACTTACCATGTTGTTTTAATTGCTGAAGGATCCAGAGTTTGATAATACTCTCAAACTATAAGTCTAATAATGTAATTTTTACATGTAATTGAAAGGGTGAGATTTAAACCAAAAAGAATATAACCCTGTTTTTGGAGGTATAACAATGTTTGTGTATATTTCTCTCTGTAGTGTCCATTATGCTAGATAGCTGAGAAGGTTTTCTGGATGGAGGCAATTTTTGAGATGAACACGAGTAGAGACTTGGCGTTCAACATAATCTCTATCATCCTTTCAGACAGGTAAGCCAGAGAAGATACATTTATTTCCTACAGTGTTTACAATTTTTTGTAATAATTAATTTATATCATTTAATTGAACACGGGTCTAAAAATGAAACATAATATGAAATAATATGTCCCCTCGAAAATTTAGAGTTCAATTGTTTAATATCATTGTATGTTCTCGGCCTTACCGCCCTCTCAATCATGAAAATTTTATAATTTTATATTTCAGTATGTCTTGTTGGTGAACGAAGGGAGCCTTCCTTAGGATGAACCAAAGGCGGAGGTCCTTTCCTTCTCTCTCCTGCACTATGCTTTCCTGGATTATGTTTTTTTCCCTAAATTTCTTTTCCTTTTAAAGGTGGACAGAATTTGAAGTTTAATTATTAGGGGTAAGGGATGCTCAGACAGAATTTGGAGTTTAATTATAATAAGGGATGCTTGGAGCTGCAAGCAATTTGTCATTATATTATGTGTCTATTAGGGAAGTAGTTAGGTTTTCTTTAATTTCTTTAATATGTCCAATGGCTCAATCTGCTCTTTAAATCTAGTGGTTTTGGGGATGACCATAAACTGAAAGGCCATTAAATTATTAACTGCCAAAAAGAAATAAATGAGGATGCCAGTACTAGATGACCAAGGTACCTGTTAACCTTACAGTAAATTTGGCACCTCAAGATATTACCAATGACCTTGATATAAGTGGCTATCATGTTTTCAATGTTCAGGACTAGAAACTCTCCAACTCTTATTTTGCACATAAATCAGTGTATTATATGATAAATGTGCACAATGTATTATATGATAAATGATGGAGCCTATCATAAAAGACAATTTGAATGAAAATAAAATTGTTGCAATGCCCTTTGTTACAGATGCCATGCTCATGACAGGTAGCTTAAGCCATTTCCCTATATAAATGGCCACCCAACCAAACCTAAAAACCTCTAAACATGGAGATATTTGTTAACTGCTTCAAGAATAGCCAAAACTATGTCAACTGTTCAAAGATTATTGGAGGCCATTAGAACAGCCGTCACCATTAATTCTTCAGAAGCCTACACCTGTCATCAAGATTCCTAGTAGTTTCAAATCTTGATATCTGTTGGTCAAAACTGGTAGAAATACATTGAATATATAACCTGATTTCAATAGGTAAAAGAACACCACAACAAGACTTTCAAAATTCGTACATTTCGATATAGCGTGGACATAATTTTCCATTATAACCAAAAGAAAGAATATACAAATGAGGAATTTTGTTATGATCTGATTTGTTTTTTGCACAACAATAAAAATGAGTGGAAAAAAAAAGTCTAAGAGTAGTTAACACTATCTTACAAAGTTTAGTCATCTAATGTAAATGAGTGTGATTTTCTTACCCGCTCATACTCCTGTTTTTTTAGAGCCTTTAATGCTTCATAGGCTTCTTGCCAAACAGAATCTGCATCATTCCATTCATCTTGCAATTGCCTCAAATCAGAGTTCAAGGCACCAAATTTTTTCTCAATGGACTTGATTACCTCACTAAATGCCCTCTCTTCCTGCCTTGCAGCTCTCAACCTCTCTATCATTTGTTCTTTGTTGGACTACACAAAAGCCCATATGAAATATAATAGAGTAAGAAGAAGAAACAATTTTCAAAAGACTAAAGCAGATGTACTAGATGCTCAAAACATCAAAGAATATTCAATTAAAAGACTTGCGAAGATATATAAGCATGTTACCCGCTTCATCTGTATCGCTGCTTTGGTGAAGTCCCTGATTTGGGTTTTCTCATCCAAATGTAGCTGCGCAAGTCGAATTTGAGTTATAATTTTGTTGTCCAAGTGCCTTGGTATTTTCACTAAGCACGGGAGCTTCTTCTTAGTGACCTTTGCTTCAGGCTTTTGCTCATTCTCTGAAACAGGAGTAAACAGACCATTTGAACCAGCAAGAACACTTGTAGATACCAAATCAGAGGCACTAACAGCAACACCCTCTTGCATGTCTGGTTGCACTGTGTGATTGTAGCCTCCAGAATTTTTATCTACCACGTCAGAAGACCCACCACTGTTGGACACATTAAAGTCACTTCACTCTGGATCATATATTTCATCTTTCCCATGATGCACCTCATCAACATGTTGTCCATCCGTGTCTTCAGTGAGAATACCATTATCCTCATTATCAAAAAACCCTGATTCAAGCTCATTGTCATCATTTAAATGAAAACAAGGTTCCAGCTCACTGTCCCCGTTTGGCAAACAGTCCATTTCAATCTCATCATTCTGCCCCTTTTTTGCAGGTTCAGATTGCTTCTCCTCATCTATTATATGGTCACATGCATCGTCCTCATTTTCCAAGTTCTGGAATCTAGATTCACTATTCTGCTCTAACTTGTTATCCTCACTCACCACAGACTCTATTTCTTCAAGTTTACCATCTAACGCTGGCAATTCTAGCTTCTGTTGCTCCACTGAAATGCGCTCAGATTCAAAATCACGGTTTTTATCAATTAAACACTGGAACTCGGAATCACAGGCTAGATTCTGTCCATTTGAATTGATCTCTCGGGGCTCAGCAATCGACTGTGATCCCTGCTCCAATTCGTTGTTATCCACAAAATCTCCACTTGACGAAAACTGCATATACTTCTCATCATTCCCTGTCATTACCTCTGGTGAATTGATCTCCTGAACCTCCGCAACCAGAGGTGATCTCTGCTCCAATACATTGCTTCCCACAAAATTCCTTTCACCTCCATCTTTATTAATGGAACAGGGTGATTCAAGATTGTCCCCCACAAGGTCCCTTTCAATACTTTCTTTCCCGTTAACCAAACTGAGGGATTCAAGCTTGTCCTCCACAAGATCTCTTTCAATACTTTCTTCCCCATTAACCAAACAGGGTGATTCAAGCTCATCCCCAACAAGATCTCTTTCAATCCCTTCTTCCCCATTAACCAAACAGGTTAATTCATGTTATTCCCTCACAAAATCTGCTTCAACCTCATCATCTCGATTAACCAAACATGCTAATTCAACCTCATTCCCCGTAAAATGATTTTCAAATTACATAAATAAGGATGGTTCAAATGGCAAGATCACATAGATTAAGGATTCTCTTTAAATTATTTAGGTAGTGTAAATGAATTTTATTAGATAAATTGGTTTCAAATATATGTTATGGAAATGAAATTTAAGAAACACGGAAAATAAAAATCGTTACGGTGCAAATATTACCTCTATGGATTCATCTATCAAAACACAACCGTATTCTAAACACACAATTTCATAATTTCCCTCTTACCGCCAACCAATATAAATAATATTTATCCATTTCCCAATCAAATGCTGCAAAAAAAGCAGCTCACTGTGATGCTTTGCACTTTTCATTTTGAACAATGACATTCAACAACACATCTGCAAAGATTGCACAGTGATCGATGGATACACTTTAGACTGATCGATGGATACACTTCAGACTGAGGAAAAAAAAGATTTGGAGGCACAATAGTGCATTGAATCAAAACTTTTGATAACGAAGAAAACAACTGATGTTAATTTAATCAATCTTCCTTTGGTTACTATTTAGTGTCACAGTATATATATCATATTCGTGTGTTTGCTATTCACTTAAAATTCTGAGAAGAAGATTGTGAATCATAGGATAACAGATACTTCCAAGTATTTGCAAAGAAGGAAGATCCTACTCTTTAAATTCTACTTAACTATTTGCAAAGAAAAATTCTGAGAAGAAGATTGTGAATCATAGGATAATAGATACTTCCAAGTATTTGCAAAGAAGGAAGATCCTACTCTTTAAATTCTACTTAACTATTTGCAAAGAAGGAAGATCCTACCCTTCAAATTCTACTTATTCCTGTAGTTTTGTAGAATAGAAGTAGCTTAAAAAGGCCACCTACCTTACCAATGGAGAAAAGTAAAATTTAGATATTACATCAAAATTTAGAAAGTCATACTTCTTAGACTGAAAAATGATTTTCTCAATTAGCCTATGATATTCTAAGGTTATTAACATTGTTGTTATTGGACAGTTTGAAGTCCTTGATAAGCAAGTGAGATTTTTTGTTCTATTTTGCTGACAAGGCAGTAAAAGTGGTTACAACAAGCTATCAAAAGGTTATACCTTAGGAAAAAATACTTAAAGCAAAGCCAAAGAGTTAGACGAGAAGTATCAACTGATACTGCTGCAGAAATACCATTTTATACTTTAATGTTTATTATTTTTGTTTTATTTTGTTCCATTTTGCTGACCAGGCAGTAAAAGTGGTTACAACAATGCTATCAAAAGGTTATACCTTAGGAAAAAATACTTAAAGCAAAGCCAAAGAGTTAGACGAGAAGTATCAACTGATACTGCTGCAGAAATACCATTTTATACTTTAATGTTTATTATTTTTGTTTTATTATTATTACTTGAATTTCTTCTTAACAAGTTGTTGTGTTTCTTTTGGTTTTAGTGAAAGTATGGGCTCCAATGTTGGCTCTCTTAGTATGGAGTATAATTCATCTTTGAGAATTTTTAAATTATTAAATTAGGTTAGTCAATTGCTTAAAATATTAAATTTATTTCAAAAAGTTTTTGTTATTTTATAGGTTAGACACTAGCTTGAAATATGAAACTTATTCCAAAATGTTTTTGTTACTTTATAGATAAGGCATAGATTTCTTGGCTCTGTGATGAAAATAATGAAGGGAAAATACATGTTAATCTGTTACTTGTGCTCTTTGACTGAAAAGCTCTTTGACTGAAAAATACACGGTGAGAGAAAAATGCATATTATGCTAATTGACGATTTTTTTTCACTTGTCGATCTTATAGTATTGAATTTAACACACTAACACTTTACAACAATGAACTAACAATATTCATGATGAAAATAGCAATATGGAAGATTTATCTACATAATGAAAAAGGCAATATGGGAGATTCCAATCACGTTCCAAGGCATTTTTGTAAATGTGGATGTGACAAAAGGTTGTTGTGGAAGGTGTTGTTTGTATATGGGAAATTTCTTGATCATTGTGTATAATCCTAATGTTGATAGATATGCCTGCTAAGTGGTTCCAGTTAATGGGGCATTGATTTGAGCGTTCAATATATTTTTATTCTTTATCAAATTATTCTTTTGTTGTATTTGTGTTCTTCAATTTATGCCTTACGGCATTTCTTTTGCAACATCTGGTGCAAATGCTAGTTATAGTTCTTACAAAACACTGTGTATAAATATTTAAGGGAATAAATGTTAGCAAGAGACAATCTTGCATACCAAGACCATGATTTTTCTTCTAAAGTCGCCATAAACATCTTCATTAAACAGACCTCATGAAATTCAACCTGAAGTGTACGTACATGTATGCGAAACTTAACCAAATTAAGGGCGTCATCATCTCCTTTCTGATCTCTAAATTTTGGCAAATAAGTTTTCCAATCTACATGAGGCATGCGATTTGGAAAACCTAGAGTGTGATCTTGTTTTAAAGGAGCAAACCTTGCATATATATAACTCATCTTAAACTAGTAGAGTTCTTAGTAATTTAGATCTTAAAAGAAGATCTAAATCGCATCAGGTTGAAACGTTACAGCCACATCCACTTGCTCCTCCAAAGAGATGTACATGCTTCATGTAGTGGAGAAGCCAAGGCAAGTTACGTTTCACTAATGTGGCAATAGGTGAAGACAAAGAAGCATGTCTAACAGAAGCTTGACTCGTACTTTGACGAGTTGATGCGCACTGCCACCAGCCTAGACTTGCCTATCAGTGCAGACATCATGTGCAAGTATGTTGCTGGTCCGATCACATTGAGGACAATGATGTGTATGCTTTCAAATGAGTTGGACAAAGGAGCCCGAGCAGTGTACCCAAATGCTATGGAGGCAAAGTTCAGGTTTTAGACGGATGTCATAGCAAAACTCATTGACACTATCAAGGACTACCAATCTTGGCATCAATATGTCACTGTTGATCGGCATGAGGATGTCGAGAAATTGGACTTCTATGGTTTTCTAAGTCTGAATGATGTCTAGTTTGGCTTGTTCAAGCCATTATTCACATGGGTACATGTGCATTGTAATGTTGAGTCATGTCAAGTGTAAGTCAAGTCTCGATAGTGGATGTAACAGTCATATAGTAGGTGAAGAGTCATGAGGGTAGTTGAATGGTCACAAAGGGGATGTCAAGGGTCACCCCACCCTTTGTTACAAATAGTCCCTCATAACTCATTGTATAGGATTTTGTTCAGCCAAGCTTCTACTAAGACTATCTTGAAGAAGGCTTGGACAGTATTGTAACGCGCCTTGGCTTCTCCACTACATGGAACTAGTACATCTCTTTGGAGGAGTAGGTGGATGTGGCTATAACGTTTCACTGATGGGGCTAGCAGGTTTACATGGATGTATTGTATGATTAGAACTTACAGTTTTATATAATAAGAGCCAGCACATTTTCATGCATATGTTGTTATTGTAGTTGGACTGCTCCGGTTGCTTTAATGAAATATGTTGTTTCACTTACGTATTTGTGGATGAACTGATTCACATGAAATTATATGAATTTTGTTGCAAATTTGTTGTATATGTTTTTAACGTTGTCATCGTCCGTGTTGACTACTCTGTCGGACACCAGACAGACCTTTCACATGAACCTTGTTGTAACAACTGTTGCACTCGTTCAGACTGATATGTGAGTGTTGTACGTGTTATCTTACCTTGTATGTTGTGACTACTGCATCCGAGTGGATTGCTCCACCGGAAGCTGTGTATGTCCTTTTGTGTTGTGTGTTCCTAACCGAGTTGGGACTGATCCCTTTCAACCCGGAACTCACCTTCACCCTTTTCTCCCCCTTTTGTGTTAGAACCTATCATACACCTTCCTTGACTCATTGTAGCAGTCACACCTTTGCTATTGACAAAGTTATCCTACTTGCCTCTGTGCGACATCGCGGTCAAGGCATTACCTCATGACCCACTGCTGGGACTGCTACACCAAACAGTCTGAGGTCTAATTGGGAATTCTTACTGGGGAGATCCCCTTGACATGTTGGCGGGTCCAGCACCGTCAACACATCTCCATCCATCACATGTAGAAAATGCCTCATGGTTTTGGCCCAAACCTCGATGGGTGCAAAACCCCAACCTTGGGTTCCAAGCCCACAAATGACTTTTGTGCTACTCCACCCTCCAAACCCCAAACCCTAGTGAGGGAGGTTGTTCCAAGACTAGGAAGTAACTCATCATCATCATCACTTGATCTGAAAATGGGGCTCTTAGGCTTCTTGTCTAGCCTACAAGAACCTCTCCCACTTCCAAAGCTTGAATTTTCCCAAGTCTATTTGATTAACCAATGTGGAATTAAGAAATGGTTTAAAGTGTAGGCATATGCTTGTTTTTATTGTTGGTTGTTATGTGCTTTAAAATCTACTGTGTATGTTGATATTTAAATGTGCTTTAAACTGATATATATATAAATGCATATAACAATGAATAAGGCAGTAGTAAAAATAGACACATAAGACAGAAAATTAATTTGGATTTCACCCAAAACTCTTGGGCTACATCTCCGTGAGCTCTAGTTAACTCAACTAGGCTCTCTGGGATTATGGTGTAAGTCTTTTACAAGTCTTTGACTCAACTCCTACTGTTCTGTAAAAAAACAGTGGGTTCAGATGCCATTTTATCCCTTCTGGCTCTTGAAGCTCTGGCTTTTGGCTCTTGGCTCTTGGCTCTAGCTCTTTGGCTCTTGATTTGGGCTCTTGGCTCTGACTCTGGCTCTTTGGCTCTAGTTCTAGCTCTTGGCTCTAACTCTTGGCTCTTTGGCTCGAGCTCTTGGCTCTCTGGCTCTCCACTCTAGCTTCTGTGGCCCTCTAGTTGTTTATAGCTTTCTTTGGGCTTTTCACTTGAAATCCAAGTGACTCCCTTGGCTTCTGCATTGTCCCTTTGGCTTTTGCTCCCACAGCAAACCCCTCAAGGATTAACAACAGCACCCCTCAACAACCCAGCAGCCCCCAGTCTTTGACATTCATGGCCTAAAAAGCCAAATCGGCGCTATCTATTGGTTTTCCCTTTCGGGCTCTCTGTCTTCCTACCACAGTCCATTCAAACCCCGTCTCTGGGCATTAGCAATCATTGCTAAATGCCCTCAAGGATGAATGCCACCTATTTGGTAACGGAAGGGGTCTATCGGCACTTTGAATCCTTCCATAATGGTCGCTCTATGTTTACACAAAGAATGTTGCCATTACACAAAAAAATCCACAGAGAACACTGTTCCTGGACTTAGAATTCTCAAATCCCCGCTTTTTTACACCATCGGGTCCGCCTGGGAATCCTTATCACATATCGCAATGGCTCGGTCCCTTTGTATTTCATGAAATAACGAAATACACGCAAATACATTGAGAAATGGCATTTAACGGATTTCAAAACATATTGAATCCAGTTTATATTTTCGTCGGGTCCGTCCAGTTGCATCGAACATATGACTTATAACATATCAGCCCCACTCCATGGTATAGCTCTGATTGCGTTCCACCGATTTCGGCGATCGCACCATCGCATCGCACGTATGTATGTGTAAGCCCCTCTGTCTTTTGTTCACCAATTGCAATCCACCGATATCGGCGATCACGGTATCGCATCAGCCCATCGCACTTTATGCCTCCGATCAGACCCGCCGATCACCACCGATGCGATATGCCAATCGGATCTGGACCGTTGATTGACCAGATCCAACTGCCCCTATGCAACCATTGTTAAAGCCTCTGATTGCCTTATTTTCAGAGTTTTCTCCATGTTTTTAAGGCCCAATAGTGTAATGCGATAAGTCCAAGACTTCTCCTCTTTCAGTGGTTTTTCCCTTTAGGGAGCTTTGGAAGACTTAGAGGGTTTTTAGACCCATTTAGCAAGGATTTTGCCTCTTTTTCCTTTGAAAAAGGGCAGCTTCATTTTATGATATCTTTCCCATCTGAAATCTGTTTTCGCCCATTCAAGTTGCGTTGGATTCAGAATAGAGGGATACCTGCAATGAGACTATTTCTGAGAGCAGCCTGCGACTTTCATTTTCCTCTGATTTACAAAGTATGTGTGCCATTTAGCACCTTTCACCTCTTACATGAAGTCTTTTAGACTTAGAGGTTTATCCAGGATCCAATTTTGGATCACGCCTTCCCACTAAAAGAACTTTTGGTCTCCAAAACACTGATATACTGATCTGAACAGTAAATGAGAGTGACTCACCCTCTTCTTTCAGCCTCCCTACACTTGCCTTTGCATAGTGCCCCTGAACTTAAGTTTTTGACCACTTCCCTTCTCTTGGATGGGTTGGTCTTCCTGAGAAGAATTGTCTTCCTCCTTGCCTTCCTTTAGAACTTCCACTAAAATGGTCATAGAAGGTAGTTTTAGCTTCTTTGCCTTGATCATTGATCCAAGGTGGCTCAACAAATGTGAAGTACATCTGCTCCACAAAACTTTCATTTGTACCTATTTGACAAGCTACCAACAACAACTGTTAACAACAACAGGCATACAGACAACAACTGGATGACCTAAACTCCTGCTTCAATAGAAGAAATAGATTTCACATTTTGTGAACACCTCCATGTCTTACATCTGCATACAATGATGGACTAGATAACAAGCCCACAAAACATGCCCTTAACAAATGACTCTTCAAGTCAAGCATGTAGAAAAAGACCATTAGGACTCTTTTTCAAAAGATGAAACTTTCATCATTATCTCCATTTGGAGACCAAGTTAACTTCTTTCAAGTCAACATGGCATCACATGCAATGCATGCATTTCATCCCTCAACTTTCACTTAAGCACATTGCACTTTCGAAGCTGAAATTAAATATAATGTAGATGCATTAATAGACATGCAATCCTAATCGGATAAGAACTCTAACTATTCCTTACCAAACCCTTTCAAAGGTACTACCCTTGCCTACACATCAGCATCAACATGTGAATCAATATGAGACACATCATTCATGGAATCTTCACTTCCATTTTTGCGATCTTCTCTTTCCACTTTCTTCAGCTTTGGTGGAAGCATTGTTGGATTCAGTGTCCAACACTTTGCACCAAGATGTCCTTGCTTATGGTAGTAAGTGCACTGCATGTGCATCCTCTTGATAGCATGATTTGCCTTGTCCATTGGACCTTTGGCTTCTTGCTTCTTTTCCTTCTTCTGCTTCCTGTATGCGGCCATTTTCTTCCAACATCTAGAAACATCATGGTTATCCAAACCACAAAAGGAACATGCAACTCTTTCCCCATACTTATGTGAAATTTTATCATGCTTTGCAAAATCAAAAGGAATATAATTAGAACCAGATTTATACCTTCCTCTTTCACCTTTATTGCCTTCATGAGGAGGTGAAGCAAATGAAGAAGTGGCTCCGTTTGGAACACCATCAAACTCTTCAAGGATGTCAGAGTCTCCCCAACTCTCTGGTTCAAGTGTGTGCTTCTGAACACCTGCATCCTGAAATTGATGTTTCAAGCTATTGTATTCCTCTTGGATACAACCTTCACACTTTTGAGGTAGAGGACATGAAATGAAACTCCTTCTTGGGACGGTTTCAATGGCTTTCATGGCAGCTTTGGAATTCTCTCCATAAGACTATCCATAGCCAAGACCCAAATATTTAGGCCTTTCGTCAACCATTATTGGTTCAACAATACCTTGTGCATGCTTTCCCAAGCCCTTTCCTTCATAGCCCATCTTGGAAATTAGCTTGGAACCTATGCCTTTAGTATGATTTTCAAAAGAACCAATACAATCATCCTTAGAGGAATTTGAAGACAAACTCTTCTTCAAGCTAGTACTTGACTAAGGCCTCTTGGGCAACAAAGAGTTATGTTTCCAACTCATGCATCCTCTTCAGATTCATATTTGCAATATGAAGTTGCCTCTCCATTTCCTGCAATTTGTCAGCAAGCAACTGCTTCTCTTCCTCCATGGAATTCAACTGCTTTCTAAGCATGTTGCTCTTCCTTCCATCCTCATACATTTATCTCACCATATCCATCATGGTGGACAATTCTTGCTTCATGTCTTCATCAAAGAATCTTGTGAAGAGAGCAAAATTCGGGGACTCATTTGTAGAAGTTGTCATTGTGCCAACGACTTCTTCTTTCTTCTTGTCCTTCCTGGACTAAGCTATCAATAGCTTTCCTTTCACCTCTGCAAACTCAAACAATAATCAGTTTGCAAAACAATCATACAATCAACCTCTGACTGTTTAAACACCATTCAGACAAGCAGTCTTTGCTTTGTCAATCAAGCATTCTGATATAACCTTCTTAAAGGTGTGGTTAATCAATCTTAAGCTCTGATACCAGCTGATCTGAAAATGGGGCTCTTAGGCTTCTTGTCTAGCTTACTAGAACATCTCCCACTTCCAAAGCTTGAATTTTCCCAAGTCTATTTGATTAACCAATGCGGAATTAAGAAATGCTTTAAAGTGTAGGCATATGCTTGTTTTTATTGTTGGTTGTTATGTGCTTTAAAATCTGTTGCGTATGTTGATATTTAAATGTGTTTGAAACTAATATATATATATTAATATATATATATATATATATATATATATATATATATATGCACATATAACAGTGAATAAGGCAACAGTAAAAATAGACACATAAGACGGCAAATTAATTTGGAGTTCACCCACAACTCTTGGGCTACATCTCTGTGAGCTCTAGTTAATTCAACTAGGCTCTCTGGGATTATGGTGTAAGTATTTTACAAGTCTTTGACTCAACTCCTGCTGTTCTATACAAAAACAGTGGGTTCAAATACCATTTTATCCCTTCTGGCTCTTGAAGCTTTGGCTTTGGGCTCTTGGCTCTAGCTCTTTGGCTCTTGGCTCTGGCTCTTTGGCTCTTGGCTTTGACTCTAGCTCTTTAGCTTTGTTCTGGCTCTTGGCTCTGACTCTTGGCTCTTTGGCTCAGGTTCTTGGCTCTCTATCTCTCCGCTCTGGCTTCTTTGGCCCTCTAGCTGTTTACAGCTCTCTTTAGGCTTTTCACTTGAACTCCAAGTGACTCCCTTGGCTTTCGTGTTGTCCCTTTGGCTTCAGCTTCCTCTTTAGCTTATGTTCCCGCAGCAAACCCCTCAAGGATTAACAACAGCACCCCTCAACAACCTAGCAGCCCCAAGTCTTTGACATTCACGGTTTAAAAAGCCAAATCGGCGCTGTCTATTGGTTTTCCCTTTCGAGCTCTCTATCTTCCTGCCACAGTCTGTTCAAACCTCGTCTTTGGGCATTAGCAATCATTATTAAACACCCTCAGGGATGAATGCCACCTATTTGGTAACTAAAGGGGTCTATCGGCACTTTGAATCCTTCCTAATGGTCGCTTTGTGTTTACACAGAGAATACTACCATTACACGGAAATCCATAGAGAGAATTGTTCTCATACTTGAAATTCTCAAATCCCCACTTTATAGCGCCATCGGGTCCGCCTGGGAATCCCTATCGCATATCGCAATGGCTCGGTCCCTTTGTATTTCATTAAATAACGAAATATGCACAAATACATTGAGAAATGACATTTAACGGATTTCAAAACATATTGAATCGAGTTTATATTGTCATTGGGTCCGGCCAGTCGCATCAGGGATATGACTTATAACATATCGGCCCCGCTCCATGGTATAGCTCTGATTGCGCTCCGCCGATTTCGGCAATCATACCATCGCATCACGCGTATATATGTGTAAGCCCCTCTGCATTGTGTTCACCGATTGCGATCCGTCGATATCGGCGATCGCGGTATTGCATCGGCCCATTGCACTTTATGCCTCCAGTTAGACCTGCCGATCATTGCCGATGCGATATGCCAATCGGATCTAGACCGTTAATTGACTAGATCCGATGACCCCTATGCAACCATTATTAAAGCCTCTGATTGCCTTGTTTTCAAAGTTTTCTCCATGTTTTTAAGGCCCGATAGTGTAATGCGATAAGTCCAAGACTTCTCCTCTTTCAGCAGTTTTGCCCTTTAGGGAATTTTGGAAGACTTAGAGGGTTTTTAGACCCATTTAGCAAGGGAGTTTGCCTCTTTTTCCTTTCAAAAAGGGCAGCTTCATTTTATGATATCTTTCCCATCTAAAATTCAATTTCACCCATTCAAGTTGTGTTGGATTCAGAATAGGGGGATCCCTGCAATGAGACTATTTCTGAGAGTAGCCTGCGACTTTCATTTTCCTCTAATTTACAAAGGATGTGTGCCTTTGGCACCTTTCACCTCTTACATGAAGTCTTTTAGATTTAGAGGTTTATCCAGGATCCAATTTTGGATCATCACTACTCACAACACTCGCCAAACTCTTGTCGCTCACAACTGCAGAATGAAGTACGCCTCTCTCACAAGTGTCGTTGTAACTGGAAGCATCCTGCTTCTTCTTCTTCTCTTGAAATTTCTTCCAGTCTCTCCATGATTCCTTCTTTGAAGATATAGGAGCACCCTTTATCCCCACTGACCACGTGCTCTTATTGGGTTGCAAAGTCTCCCTCTGAACCTGCAAAATACCGCTAGAACTCGACTCCCTCTAAGCCTCTGAAACCTGAACCTTCTTTTCTGGAACCTGTATCTGTACCTCTAAATCCTGCACTTGCATCTTCTTCTCTAGAACCTACACCTGGTCTGCCTTCTTCTTCTTCCCATATCTATAGGCTCGCTCGTCACCATGCTCTCTAACTCCAAGCACAATACCTACGAAGCTAGAGTCTCTAGGCCAAAGTCTTGCCTTCCCATGCTGGAACAAGACCTCAAACCCCGTCTTCTAGATCACTGAAATGGATATCACACTATATCTGAGTCCTGGTACAAATAGTAAATCCTAGACCCACATCACTCCTCCTGACTCCATTCTAAATGGCACAACTCCCGATCCTTAGATCTCCTTCTGACTCTTGTCACCCTACACCATGTGTAAATTTGAGTCCCACTCAGCTAGAGTCTTGAATACCTCCTGTGACCCTGTCATATGTTTCAATGCACCACTATCCACGTACCATCCATCCTCATTGATAGTATCTTGCAACAAATGAGAGATCATAGCAAATTCCTCCTCCTCCAATCTTTAGGTGAGAGCATCTATCTCAGCAAAGGTGGCAACACTGGCGACCTACTTCCCTTTCTTCTTCTCATCATCTCTCGTCTTCTTCTTCATCGGACATCTCGACAAAAAATGACCCATCTCGCCATAGTTAAAACACTTGACTTTACTCAAGTCCTTCTTCTTCTTACCCTTCATTCGTGTTTCAAGTGCCACGTCATCATCTAAAGCCTTGTTCTTCGGATGAATATCCTTATCTCGCAACTCTTCCTGAATGAATTCGTCCCACATCCTATTCCAGTCTAACAACTTCTCTCCAGCAACAGTCCCCTTGATGAAGACCTTTCATTCCTCGGTAAACCCTTTCAAAGTAATCCACACCATATCAGAATCTGAAATAGTCACACTGATGAAAAAAAGCTCATATTTGGTCTGAGACAAAAGTCACTCGTTCACCTGGTATCATCTTGGTGTACTTCAACTTATCCTCCAATACTAGTACCCAATTCTTGCTCTTATTCTGCAACAAATTCTAGAGATCCATCCACATCTCATGTGCAGTGTTCTTCCCAGACAAATGAGGTATTAGGGAATCCTCCGCACCATCTAGGATGATCAATATCACCCTTGTATCCAATTCTTTGTACACTTCTAGATCCTTAGGTTCGGTTGGCTTCTTGATCTATTTCTTAGCGAAATCCTAGGTCTTTTTGACCTGCAATACCAACTTCATCATTTCCTTCCAAGGACTATAGTTGGACAACCCTTCCAACTTGTCCTCATATCGGAGACCAACCTGCAACTTCAACATTGTAGTGAGCCCTTCACCTTCAATGTGACCAACTCACTCTTAACTTGTACTTCAGTGTGCACTCTGATTGACTGACTGCCAAAGTAGCTCAGACACACTCTGATTCCATGTTGAATTTCCACGACCCTGGTGCAAGGATAGAATCTTAAAATATTTGACGCTACCAAACCAAGAATCACAACAAAGTTACTTTGCACAACGGAATATAAATAGTAGTAAATCACATATGCACAAGTATAGACAAATTTTTACAAAATAGTGTACAAATACGTAAAACAACCCAATCTTCGTTATATTAAACCAACTGAATAATACAATTGTCTAAGGCTTTTGAACAAAGGACAATATCCCTCAAATATCCACAAGTATAGTTCAAGACCCTTCCATGTTCTTTCCTGGACAATATAATCAACAACAGTTTCCTGGGCTAACTTGTCAAGGTTAACAACATTCCAATACCGCCTGGAAACCTCAACCATATCCCCCATCACCGTGGTTAAATCAACTGATTCCTGGACATTCTTGGTCAAACCAAAAATATTCTGTGCACCGTGGCAGAATTCACAAAGAAATTTGTATCACTCGTAATGGTCAAACCAACCTACTCAAGGGCCAATGTGGTCCCAAAACTGACAACGCCCCTCTGGACCCATCAATCATTCATTGGGTACACTAACTCAATTACAACTATCTATATAACGTTTACAATCACCACTTCAATTACCTCCTAACACTACACCTTCATTACGTCCTCAGCTACCTGCATAGCTAAATCCAAATCTAAATAATATTTATGTGTAGCTTCTAGAAATCCTTGACACTTCTAATTGTTTTCCTCCTTCCTTAGAATGTAACGAGCTTCGCTTGAGATCTGGGTGGACCATTTTTCCAAAGGAGCCCCCCAAGGAACTTAGAGCAATCAGAAGATGAAAGTTTTGACAAAGAGTAGCATTAGTTAGAAAAAACCCCTTTGGTCGCGATTACCACTGAAACAAAATCACATGGTAAACTGACTAAAAAACAGGAACCCAGTAATGTTACCAATGTTGCTCCTTTGTTTCTAGAGAGAATGGATATAGTAAGACCATCTACATATCCTTAATTCAATCTTGTAGGGGAATTATTGTTGAAAAATGCATCAAGAAATTCTCAATTTGATTCTGCCTTGATTAAATTGAGAAAATTTGAGTTTCCACATCATTAGACAACTTGTATGCAGTTAACTTGTGTGACATGGCTTGTGTCACCCAGTTTAATTAGTAAATTTGAGTTGCAGGAGTTAGAGTTCAGTTAAGTATATGTGATTGCTAATTTGTAGCAATGAAAATCAGTTATCTTAAGTTGTTTTTAGTTAAACTAGTTCTAACCTTTGGAGGAACTAGTGAAAGGTTAGTTAAGTAGTGGGACTTCAATCAGACTTAGTGATCATCCAGTTAACTAATCAATCAACCCAAAATAGCTAGTGCATGCAGAGAATTTGAGTTCCCCTGTTGTGATGGAGATTCCAAGGCAGCATAACATCAGTTGTATACTAGTCTTGAGTGTACAGGTGTTGCATGCAGTCAGATGATCAACCTTGGGAATTGCGCAATCTATTTTGGAGAAATTCCTAAATAATAGGGGCCTAATTTCTCAAGGAATTGCGCAAGGAAATAGGGGCTCAAGCAAAGGAAGAAATTGACTAAGTCTGGGTCAAATATTCTCAGTGAGAAGGGAGATAGGTTATGCACTTGCAGGTTGTGCTCAGTTGAGCAAAGCAATTGTAATACATCTCTATTCATCAGATTAATGCAAGTAGGCATTAAGGTTTTTAGCAATTTGCTTTCCCTGGGAAAAATACTATTTCCATGTGTGTGATTTCTTATTGCATGTCTGAGATTTTTGTTCTAAATTGTAAATTAATGTTTGAAGAGCAGTAGAGTAGGTTTGTGTTTTGTGACTTTGATTAAAATTTCATGAGAAATTGCAAATCTACATCATAATTTCTACATGGTATTAGAGCAAGATTCACATTAGAGTGAAAATTTTGAAGTTGTTTCTCAAGAGGTTCAAATTTGGAGTTCAGTGCAGTAGGATCTCTTCAAAACTAAGAAGGTGGCCTTCAATGGACTAAGGATAGAGTATTGATCAGGTGCTCAAAATTATGCTCAAAAACCAAAGTGTTAGAATCTTGTCAAACTCGGTTTCAGATTGAAGAGCTTGGCATTCTGAATCCAACAATGTGAACGAGACTCAAATCCGAGTTCATATGCAGAAGTTAGAGCAAGTCAAAGTTCAAGTTTGACTTGTCTATGTGGTAGGATTGGATGACATGGCAAAGGTCCCACCGAATGGGAAAGCGACAAGTGGCAGGTTACCACTAGGTCCTGCATATCGCATATCAGGGAAAAACAAAGGATGCAGGACAAGAATCGACCCTCGGCAAGTTGGGTTGTGATTTGCGATAATCGCATATCACACCCAAAACCCCGTCGTTATTTGTTACCATTCATAAAGTTCTGATTGCAATGGTTGCTCGAACGCGATACTTTATTGTGTTACAGTTTAATGTCCTAGTGGGTCTGTGATATCGCATCACAACGTTTTGTTATGTTAAGAGCCCGTAGCCGATTGCCGATTGTAATGAGCGATAAGAGCCAAGACGCAAGAATTTTATATCACACAGTTTAATACCCCAGCGGGTCCAAAACACCACAATCATAGTGTTCTTGTGTTAAAAAAACCTTTAGCCGCTGAACTTTGCTGATTGCGATGAGCGATGGGTTCTGGATGCGGGATTTTATATGTTGCAGTTAATTACCCCCGGTGAGTCTGCAATATCGTAATCGCAATGGTTTGTCGTTCCATAAGAGCCTGCAACACTTGCCAATTGTGATTTGTGATATGACCAACAAGATATAGCCCATTGTGTGGCAAATTTCTCGCTTCATTAGCATATTTTGGAGCAGAAAAGGGGTTTTTGGTCTATTTTGGAGCAATTTGTGGAACAAATAGTAGGAGAACTAAGAGAAGTCGTAACTTATTCAGTTCTTATCTAAATTGGATGCAAAAGGAGGCTAAATGGCCATTTTTGAGTATTATGAACTCATTGAGACAGGTTTCAGAGGCATCTAAGCATTCTAAACACACTTATGTTGTAATTTGAGCATAATAGAGAGGCCCAAGCCATTGGAAGCTAGACAAAGGAGATGTAGCCCAAGAGGGGTGAACTCCTTTATCATGTGCTTGTCGTGTGCTCTATTTTGATGTTTTTTGCTGTTATTTTGCTAATGTTCAGCATATGTTTTATGTTAAATTGTTTCTAACATTTACATAAGAAACTCTCATGGGATCAGTTAATTAAGAAAAAATATTGAATCCTTAAGCACTTGATAAGCAAATGATAAGCATCTTGGGTTTTATTTTGAATGGGGAATTAGGAAAACATTAATAATCTGCTCCATTTCAGATAAAGTTGGTATCAAAGGATTGGTTTTTGCTTACTAGATTTGCTTTCTGAAAGAAGGATTTAATTGTTTGCAAGTTTATGTCATGCTTACAAGGTTAAAACTCAAAAGAGGTGAAGGAAAGTTGGTTGAAAGCCTTGAAGTTTGGTCAAGTGGAAGAAGAGCAAGGTTGCCAAAGTCTTCTACACCAGTACATCCTCAAGTTGTAGAAGTTACAGTTGGGACTCCTGAGATCATGTCTCATGGAGGAGAACCTTTTTACATGACAGAAGATGAGAAGACCTTCAGAAAGACTTTCTTTGATATCACAGAGATGGTTAAGGTCCTTTATGAAGAGAGGAATAGCAGATTGCAAGGAGAAACTTCCAAGCCTCCCACTGGAGAAGGATCTTCAGGAGGAGGTAATGGAAAAGGAGATAATGGGAATGGAGGAAAACCTCCACCAAATCCACCATCTTATTCATCTTCTTCTTCGAAAGCAACTTCACATTCTTCCACTAATACCACCACTACTCATACTCATCATCATTTTTCAAAAGGGATTGGTAAATCACCTTTCTAAAGCTTGATGTTAAATTCAAGTTGCCTGTGTACAATAATGAAGTTAATGCAGAGAAGCTGGATAACTAGATTCGTTAGTTGGAGGTGTATTGTAGAATTCAGAACCTTCAAGAGGATCATATCAAAATTTAGTTGACTTCATTGAGAATGGAGGGTGCAACACTTGTATGGTGGGAATCAAGGACTAAAGATGATATCAAAAAACATGGTAAGATCTCTATTACTTGGTTTGATTTTATTGTTGCTATAAAAATATAGTTCTACCCTTCAGCTCACATGCAAAAGTTATCATGAATTGGCAAAATTTCAAACAATTAAAAGGTCAAAATGTTTAAGAGTATACTCAAGAGTTTAGGAGAAGAGCTCTTATGCTAGGAGTAGACTTACAGTCACAAGATACCTTGTTGAAATACATAGGAGGGTTGCATAACTATCTTCGACATGCCATTCTTATGTTTAGTCTCATGAATCTTAATGAGGCCTGTGTTCAAGCTACACACCTTGAAGCAAGAGGGGAAAATGTACAAGAAGAAGGTAAAAATAAGTCATTTCAGAGTGGTGAAAAAGTGAAGAAATTAAAAGGAAAGCAGAAGAAAAATGCTTATGTTAAGAAAGAAGGGGAGAAACCCGTGTGAAAGAATTGTTCCAAATATGGTCAAATTAAGCGCATTGTTGGAAGCTTCATCCTGAATTAAGACCAAACAAATCTAACAATAAAGGGAAACAGAGGACAAATGCTGCTACACAATAAGACTTGGGGTTCTAATTTAGGTGATGAAACAAAGATTCTAGCCACAGTCACTAAAGGGAAAGTCATGGCAAAGACAAGCAAAGAGGAAGTCATGGCAAGAACCATCGCAGCAACTAACTCCAATAGCATTTCAAATGTCGAAAATAGAATAGAGTTGTTCCATATCTGAGTTATTTCCAAAAACACCAAAATTAATACGGTGTTTGATAGTGGATCCCAGGAAAAATTAATTTCTACAGACTTGGTCAAGAAGTTGAATCGGGAAACAGTGCCTCATCATAAACCGTATCCATTGGGTTGGATAACCAAGGATGCCGATTTGCAGGTCACACGGAAATGCATTCTTAGGTTTTCAATCACTACCAATTTCATTGATGAAGTCGAATTAGACGTTGTGCCATTGGATATTTTCTGGGATTGTGTTCAGAAGCTCATATATGTATGACAGGAAAGTCATTTTCCATAGATTTGAGAACAAATATCATTTATTCAAAGATGAAGTGGAGTATATTTTGAGAGCCCATCGCAGAAATTTTAATCTGTCTTTGGTAAGCACAGGGCAAATGAAGTGACTAGTCAATTCTAACAAGAGTCTCGTGCTCCTTATGATCAACCAGAAGAATGACACGGAGCAGGAATCCTTTGCAAGTTGTGATGTGAAGCTGAAAGTTGAATTGGTTGATATGGTTGATCAATATGGAGACATGTTTCAAGAACCAAATGGATTGCCATCAAAAAGGGGAATTTAGCACGAAATTCAACTACAGCAAGATTGTCCACTCCCAAACATCGATATCTATAGAATGTCAATTCTGGAAAGTATAGAAATTAAGAAACAAGTCTAGGAATTGTTAGATAAAGGTGTAATTCATCCCTCCACTTTGCCATGTGGTTCACCAATTGGATTGGTACCCATGAAAGATGGAACCTAGCACATGTGTGCAGATTATTGAGCTTTGAATAAGATTGCAATAAAGAATCGATACCCACTGCCTAGAATAGATTATTTGCTAGATCAATTGAAAAATGAAAAATATTTCACTAAATTAGACTTGAGAAGTGGATATCATCAAGTAAGAATAGTTGAGGATGATATTTGGAAGACTGCTTTTAAAACCAAACAAGGATCATTTGAGTAGCTGGTTATGCCTTTCGGTCTTTGCAATGCTCCAGCTACATTCATGAGAGTTATGAATGATGTTTTAAGATCATTTCTTGATGAGTTTGTAATTGTCTATTTAGATGATATTTTGATATTCAGCAAATCGCAAGAAGAGCATGTCAAGCATGTGAGGAAAATTTTGGATATCATGAGAAAAGAATAGTTATTTTTGAAGATGTCTAAATGTGAATTTGGGAAAACTTCCTTAGTGTATTTGGTCCATATAGTTAGAGGAGGTGAGCTGAAGATTGACCGCTCTAAAGTTTCAGTCATTGTGAATTGGCCAATACCCAAATCAGTCACAAAAGTAAGGATTTTTCTGGGAGCAGCGCAGTATTGGAGAATTTCATTGCCAATTTCTCTTCCATAGCAGCTCCACTACATGCTTTGACGAGCGTGAAGGTTGTCTTCTAGTGGGGAGGCAAACAACAAAAAGCATTTGATGCTTTAACACAAAAGATCAGTTCAGCCCCAGTTTTAGGATTATCAAATTTGAAACAACCATTTGAAATAAAAACATATGCAAGTGACTACACCATGGGTGAAATTCTTTTACAGCATGGTAAGCCCATTTCATTTCGTTCTGAAATTTTTAATGGTGTTGTATTAATTATCCTACGTATGATAAAGAGATTTATGCATTGGTGCAAAGTGTGAAGAAATGGAAGCATTACTTGATGGGAAAAGAAACTATTATTCACATCAATCATCAACCATTGCAATATCTGCAATCTCAAACAAAATAGCAGCAATCAAGTCACTTTCGTTGGATGGGATTCTTATAGGAATTCCACTTGGTAATCAGGTACAAGAAAGGTATTTATAACAGAGTTGTTGATATGCTTTCTAGATTGATTGTTAATGCAACCATTTTACTCAAGAATCACTTTGTTTTGCCTAAAAGTTATGTTGAGCAATATGCACATGATGTTGACTTTCAAGAGGTATATTTAAACGTGAGTCAAGGCCACCAAGTTGAGGAATTAGACTACCATGTTCATGATAAACTGTTGTATCATTTGGGAAAACTTTGTGTCCCGCAGGGAGGGAGAGTAAATGTCACAAGGGAAGCACGCACTTCTCTTATTGCTAAACATTTCAGTGTAAGTAAAACAATGGAAAATCTTCAGAGGTATTTTTGTTGGCCTCGTATGTTTGAAAGTGTGTCACATTTTGTTAGAGGTTGCTCATTGTGTGCAGTCAATAAACCTAGTAATAGGAAGCTAGGATTGTACACACCACTTCCAGTACCTTCACGTCCATGGGAGAGTGTTTGTATGGATTTTGTAGGAGGTCTTCCTTTATCAAGGAAAGGTCATGATTATTTGTATGTAGTTGTGGATAGGTTCAGCAAGATGTGCATATTAATGCCTTGTAAAAATCAAATTATAGCTGAACAAACAACTCAACTTTTCTTTCAAAATGTATGCATTCATTTTGGATTGCCTACTTCTATTGTAAGTGATCGTGATTCTCGATTTATTGGGAATTTTTGGTCAAGTTTATGGAACTTGATGGACACCAAGTTGAAGAAAAGTACAACCTTCCATCCACAAAGAAATGATCAAATTGAAGTGGTTAATAGGACAATTATCCATTTGCTAAGAGGATATTGCAGCAAACATCCTATGTTGTGGGATAAACAATTGCATTATATTCAACATGCTTACAACCGAGCAAAAAACTCTACTCTAACTTTGCCTTTTGAGGCATGTCTTGGTTATTTGCCTAAATCGCCTTTGGATTTCATCTTTGAGAAAGATGTAGTTGTATATGGACATAGCGGCATAGACAAAGCAAAGAAATTCATTGAGCAAATTCAGTTGATTCACCAAACAGTTCAAGAACAACTAGAAAAGAGTCAAGGCAAGTATAAGGCAAGGCATGATAAGCATCATGTGGATCATCAGTTTCAAGTAGGTGATGAAGTTTGGCTATACATTAGCAAGGAAAGGCCTCAAGGTGAAGGTAAAAGGCTGAAACCAATTCGTTATGGTCCATCTAAAATTCTGGAAAAGATTGGTAATAATGCTTTCAAGATTGATTTGCCTTCATATATGCAAATATATTCCGTTGTTAACGTTGAAAATTTGAGATTGTATGAACCTCATTTGATTGAAGATCAAGGAGAGAATGTTCAAATTCCATCTGTTGAATACTTTTTTCCAGAAGTCCTTGATGTGCTTCAAAAGGACACTATACTTGACAAAAGGACAAGGACAACTAAAAGGGGAAGTATTGATTATCTTCAGGTGGGTCTTAAAGGCACACATCCATCAAAGGCCAAATCGATTGAAGTGGGGAACATGAGGGAACAGTACCCTCATATGTTCAATAACTGAATATAAATATTTTGGGGTACAAAAGTCTTCCAGTGGGGAGGAGTGATCAGGGGCTCAAAATTATGCTCAAAAATCAAAGTGTCAGAATCTTGTCAAACTCAACTTCATATTGAAGATCGCGTCATTTTGAATCCAACGGTGTGAATGGAACTCAAATCCAAGTTCATATGCAGAAGTTAGAGCAAGTCAAAGTCAAAGTTTGACTTGTCTATGTGACAGGATTGGATGACATGGAGAGGGTCCCAGCAAATGGGGATGCGCCAAGTGGCATGTTGCCACTGGGTCCCACATATCGTATATCAGGAAAAAACAAAGGATGCAGGACAAGAATCGACCCCCGACAAGTTGGGTTGCAATTTGCGATAATCGCATGTCACACCCAAAACATCAACGTTATTTATTACCACTGATAGAGTTCCAATTGCGATGACTACTCGGACACGATACTTTATTGTGTTACAGTTTAATGTTCTATCTAGTCCGTGATATCACATCACAACGTTTTGTTGTGTTAAGAGCCCACAACAGATTATCGATTGCGATAAGCGATAACCCTGGACGCGGGAATTTTACATGACACAGTTTAATACCCCAGCGGGTCCACATTACCGCAATTGTAGTGTTCCTGTGTTAACAAAGCCTTCGGCCACTGAACTTTGCCAATTGCGATGAGCGATGGGTTCCGAACGTGAGATTTTATATGTTGTAGTTAATTATCCCCAGCAGGTCCACAATATTGCAATCGCAATGTTTGTCGTTCCATAAGAGCCAGCAACACTTGCCAATTGCGATTTGTGATATTGATGACAAGATATAGCCCGTCGTGTGGCGAATTTCTCTCTCCGTTAGCAGATTTTGGAGCGGAAATGGGGTTTTTGGTCAATTTTGGAGCAATTTGTGGAACAAATAATGGGAAAACCAGGAGAAGTCATAACTTCTTCAGTTCTTATCCAAATTGGATGCAAAAAGAGGCTAGATGGCCATTTTTGAGTATTCTAAACTCATTGAGACATATTTCAGAGGCATCTGAGCATTGTAAACACACATTTGTTTGAGCATAATAGAGAGGCCCAAGCCATTGGAAGTTGGATCAAGGAGACGTAGCCCAAGAGGGGTGAACTCCTTATCATATGCTTGTTGTGTGTTGTATTTTGATGTTCTTTGATGTTATTTTGTTGATGTCCAGCATATGTTTTATGTTAAACTGTTTCTAACATTTATATGAGAAACTCTCATGGGAATCAGTTAATTAAGTAAAAATATTGAATCCTTAAGCACTTTATAAGCAAATGATAAGCATCTTGGGTTTTATTCTGGATGGGGAATTAGCACAACATTATTAATCTTCTCCATTCCAGATCAAGTATGCCTTGGAAGGCACCTCTAATTTTGTTGCATGGAAGGATCACATGGAGGCGGTATTGGATGACAATGGATTACTAAAATACACCAAGGTAAATGTTGCAAAACCATTGAATTTTAATGCCCAGAACCTTGCTCAGTGGAATAAAGATGTAGACAAGGCAAGGGGAATAATATTGGAGGGACTACAGGATCACATTGTCTCAAATATCCATGGAAAATAAATTTTGTTCGCAATGTGCAAAACACTGATAAATTTGTTCTAGAATAATAGTGACCAAAGGAAGCTAGTGCTCAAGGATAAACTTCGAAGTATCAAGATGCAGAAGAATGACACTATTCCGCAATGTCTGAGCAATTTCACACATTGTTGTGATGAACTTGGCAGGGTCAGTGTTAATGTTCTGAAAGAATACTTGGTAAGCCTAGCCCTTTTTGGCCTTCCCAAGCACTGACACAACTATCAAAATTCGGTGAATGGGAGGGAGAAACTATCGAATTGGGAGTGCTTATGATCTGATTTGGTACATGGGTAAATAAAGTGGAATAACATAGATGGGACTTCGTTCAAGGGCGAGTATGAAGAAAAATTTGCATTGGATGGAAAGGAAAATAAGGGAAAAGGGAAGAAATCTCAATCCAAACCAGAATCCAGTGAAGGAGGCAAGAAGAAATATTTTTCCAAAATTAAATACTTCAATTGTCATGAATTTGGGCATTATGCCACGAAGTGTCCACACAACAAAGAAAGCAAGAAGACCTCGGGAGGAGAGGCAAGTGAAGCCTTGGCTTCCTAGTTTGAGCTTGACTTTACCCACGTTGCATGCATGGTCAGCACAGTGATGAGGAGCATATGGTACTTGGACTCAAGTGCATCATTTCACATGATAGGGTGTAGAGATTTTTTCAATGACCTGGAGGAAAAATACTTGCAGATGCACATCAAGATGGGGATGAAGGAAGGTATAGCGCGACTGGGATTAGTATAGTCACCTTTCATAGGGAGCCGAGATCCCCCCTTAGGCTCAAGGATTTCATGTTCATTCCGGGCCTAAAGAAAAATCTCATCTCTGTTGTAGTTTTGGAAGACTTGTGGTTATGATGTGATCTTCAGCAAAGGAAAGGCATTCCTGAGACACATATCCATGGGACAAGTGAAGCAAAATGGGGTTTGTGTGAAAAAAATTGTATAACCTAGATGTGGAAGATTGTGCCGCATTAAGAACAAAGCTGGAGAACCTATAGCGTTGCGATATCCGTGAACTTTGGAATAGAATACTTTGCCATTTTCATCATGGTGCCCTGAGGATTATGCAATAGATAACCACAAGCCTCCCAAAGGAGCACTTGAGCAACATGATGTATGCAAAGGATGTACTTTGGGGAAGCACACAAAATCCAAATTCCATGATTGAGACAGAAAGGCACATGCAGTCCCTGAAAGGATCAACTCTGATGTTTGTTGACCTTTCTCGGCAGCCTAGACACAAATGTTTTGTCATTTTTATTGATGACTTCTCACAAAAGAGTTGGATCTTCTTCATGCAGAAGAAAGATGAGACATTCTCCAAGTTCGTAGAATTCAAGGCACTGGTTGAGAAAGAAACTGTGAAGAAGGTGAAGGTTCTCAGGAGCGATAATGGAGGTGAGTACGTGTCTAATGAATTTACAAAATTATATGAAAAAGAAGGCATTCGAAGTGAGTTGACAAAACCAAACAACCCATAACATAATGGGGTGGCTGAGAGAAAGAACCATAGCATTGTGGGAGCAGCGAGGGCGATGTTGCATGACTAAGGCCTACCTCTGAATTTATGGTCTGAGGCATGCAACACAATAGTCTATTTGTAGAACTAGAGTACTCATCTTATTTTGGGCATGATTACACCAAAGGAGGCTTTCTCGGGGAGAAAGCCAAATGCGTTGCACTTCACAATTTTTGGAGCCTCTGTTTACTTTCCATGCCTCCAACGAATCAAGGAAGAAGCTAGAGCTGACAATAGAATTGGGCGTATTTTTGGGTTACACAAAAACTCCCCACAACTACCTTGTGTAATTGTCATCCCTCAAAATGATAGTTGTGCGAAGGGATGTCAAATTTGATGAGGAGAAAGCAACGTGGTGCTCTCTTGAGAGGGAGCTTCTAATCCTACCAGAAGAGGAGCTTTAAGCTCCAAAGGAGGAACCTCAAGAAGTTGTGGATCAGACACAAATTGAGGAGCAGAGAGTGGATACAACCACTCAAGGAGATGTTGGAAATAATACTGAGAGGGGGGGTGAATCAGTATTATCAAATTCTTTTCACTATTCCTTCTAGATTTATAATTTAATTTATTCTTCAGATGTTGACCATTAATTTGAATGTCATTACCATATAATAATGAACAGGAACAAGAAAAATAGACAGTCACACCAAAGAACACCAGATATAAGGTGGAAACCCAATGTGGGTGAAAACCACCTGCTGCAATGTGTCTCTATCTTCTTTCAATTAGAAACTTCTTTTACAATGATTCTATACTGGTGTAGTCCTTTACCAGTACGCAGGCTGCAACCTACAGAGAGCTACAACCCTCTCTCATTTTCCAGTCTCTCCTGGAAAGGGAGCTACAACCCCCTTAGCTCTTGTACTAGCTGAGTTACTAGTACGTAGGTGTTGACCTACTTCTTTTCTTCCAAGGACCACGTTTCATTAATTTTTAGACTGGATCCATGAACATCAAATAATCATCAAGTACATGTGAATCAACCAATCTCCTTTTACTATCAACTAATGAATCAGCCAATAGCCTCTCAGAATGCAGTAACCATAAAAGCAATACCAGTAATCTAAACTTAGAACTCTGCAGCAATAGACAAAAGGCAGCCAAAAATTATTTCAAGAAAAGTCTGCAACTTCACCAATAGAAACCTGCCAATATCCGCAGTTCTTCTATGTCTAGACTGCGCAGCTCCGCACCTGCACTGTCTACCCGACAACGCACCTCCGCACCTGATCAGACTAATGCGCTGCGTACCTCCGCACCTGCGCCTTTTGCTGCTCTACGTACCTTCGCGCCTAATCCGTCTACTGTGCTGTGTACCTCCGCACCTTCGCCTTTTGCTACGCGCGTACCTGCGTTATGGATCGCCTGCAGACCTCCGTATAGAGCCAAATTATCAGTCCTCCAATGTGCCACAGACTGTCAGATCTACAGATCTGATCATGCGCAAAAGAGATCACGACCTATCAATAGATCCGCCTTACAATTTACAGTTTTCACCTTGATTTAGATCTAGCTTTTCAAACCGATCACCCAAAATTTCAGATCTTAAGATATTCAATTTTCACAAGTGTCTAGCCAATTGATCTCCTTTCCTTTTTATAGGCACGCCCTTACTCAAACCATGGATCAAAACCATAGAAAACCAATACAAGGGACCCAAAACCGGGGTTCAATAATTTAGATGCTATACCATGGACTAAAACCATAGGATCATGTACTTCGGACTAAATACCATGGATCAATCATAAAAATTCCCACATGCGCATGCTTCTCTGCATTGAAGTGAGTGAATTTGACGCCCGCACCTTTTGTTCATAGTACCTGCAGGTATGTCCACACTTCTTGTTCAGGGCACCTGCGGGTATCTCATTTTCTCTCATTTTGAGAGCCTGAATAGTGATTTTCCACTTGAGTGAGTTGCCATCAAGGACAACACCTGTGCCATAGTGCCAAACCTGAATCATAATGCCAACAATCTCCCCCTTTGGACTTGATGGCAACCCCAAGATCCTCAAAGTCATTCTCCCCCTTTGTCATCAAGGGCAAAGGGTTATGCTCCCCATGAGAACATGCTGAAAACTCTGCTCTGCTGTGCTGATCATGCTCCCCCTGACTGTAGGCCAGATCTGCAAAAGAAATTTTCTTCAAGAAGAACCATAATCCACCATACACCATAAATGACCTTAACAAAAGAGATATAAGACATAGAGACAAAACATTAGCAGCAATATTCAGATCAGCATCCATGTTCTCCTTCTGTACTTTCTCCTCGAAGATCGTCTACAATAATGCCAACAATGTATTATTAGACGAATATAGGCTCCCCCTGAACCTGTGCCAGATGGTCTTTGACCAATCCAAAAACCAGCGAATGTACGCGTATACCCCATATGAAACTCGCGTACAACCAACAATCTCTAAAATAGATAAGATTCAACAACAAGATGAAGCATCAACTACCCCCAGCTTTTGCCTGAGGTATTGAAAGGTCTCCCCGAGCAGTGGTTTGGTGAGTATATCAGCAACTTGTTCCTTAGACGAAACATACTCCAACTTGACCTTTTGTTCAAGCACTTGTTCTCGAAGAAAATGATATTTGATAGGTATATGCTTGGTCTTTGAATGCATGACTAGGTTCTTTGAAATGCTGATAGCACTTGTATTATCACATAGGATGGAGATAGGTGGAGTATAAGTGATTTGAAAGTCCTGCAAAGTTTGCATCATCCAAAGAAGTTGTGTGCAACAAGATGCAGCAGCCACATACTCTGCTTCAGCTGTAGATAAAGCAATTGAACTCTGTTTCTTATTAAACCAAGATACTAATCTGGAACCCATGAAGAATGCACCTCCACTAGTGCTTTTTCTGTCATCCATGCTTCCGATCCAATCTGCATCTATATAAGCATGAAGTGTGAGATTTGTATCTCTAGGATACCATAAGCCATAGCTTTGAGTTCCTTGAAGGTACTTGAAGATTCTCTTAACTGCCTGAAGATGAGTTTCCTTTGGATTTGCCTGAAATCTTCCAACTATTCCCACTGCATGCATGATGTCTGGTCGGGTACCTGTTAAATAAAGCAGACTTCCAATCATGGATCTCTAGGTTGGTTGATGCACTGTTGCTGATTCATCATTTGCACTGAGGCTGCATCCTGTAACCATAGGGGTACATACTGCTTTCGAATATTCCATGCCATATTTCTTCAAGATTTGCTTGAGGTACTTGGTTTGAGATAAAACGATAACACCTTCATTTTGTTGGATTTGTAGACGAAGAAAATATGTCAACTCTCCTAGCAAAGACATTTCGAATTCTTTCTTCATTACCAAGGAAAAGTTTTGACTCATAGCTTCTTCATTACTCCCAAAGATAATATCATCTACATACACAACAAGTATTAGCAACTTGTCATATTCAATTTTTATATAAATATTGCTATCTGCTGATCCTTTTGAAAACTTTGTTGATGAAGGTATTTGTCCAACCAATAGTACCAAGCCCTTGGAGCTTGTTTGAGACCATAGAGAGCCTTTTTTAGTCTGCATACAAGATTTGGATCATTCCCAAGGATGAAACCATCTGGTTGCTCAATGTACACTTCTTCTTCTAAGTCTCCACTCAGAAAGGCTGATTTCACATCCATTTGAAATACTTTGAACTTCTGAAAGCTAGAGAGAGCAAGGAACGTTCTGATGGCCTCAAGTCTTCCAACGGGAGCAAAAGTTTCTTCAAAGTCTATTCCTTCTTGTTGAGCATACCCTTTACAAACAAGTCTGGCCTTGTTTCTAATTACTTCCCCATTTTCATTCAACTTGTTTTTGAAGATCCATTTTGTCCCTATGACATTCTTATCTTTTGGTCTAAAAACCAACTCCCAAGTGTTGTTCTTTTCGATCTGCTCAAGTTCTTCATCCATTGCCTTGACCCAGCATTCATCTTTGCATGCTTCTCTTACTTTTTGTGGCTCAATGGAGGAGAGTAATGCCAAATAGCTTGAAGCTTCTGCAATTGTTCTTCTTGTTTGTATGTCTGCCTCCTTTTGCCCCAAAATTTGAGATTCTGGATGATTCTTTTGAACATACCTGGATGGAGTCTTTTCTTCTATTCTTATCTGTTCCTCTGGTGCCTCATGGGTTTCTTCTTCATCATGAATCTGATTGATGGTGATGGATAGTCCTCATCATCTTCGAAGTCTTCAGATCTTACCTACCTCGGAGTGTTTTGTTTTTCATCCACTACTACATCAATGTTGTCGACAATTCTTCCAAGCCTTTTATTGTAACATTTGTATGCTTTGTTGTGAGGAGAATAACCAAGGAGAATGCCTTCATCTGCTCTAGGTTCAAACTTGCCAAGATTTTCATCAATATTTTTAATATAGCATTTGCTTCCAAAAATTTTGAAATGTTTTACCGAAGGAGTCTCACCATACCAGAGCTCATGAGGAGTTTGAGTGTTGTTCACCCGAATATTTGTCTTGTTGAGAATAACAACTGCAGCAAATGCGGCTTCACCCCAGAAGGTTGCGGGAGTTCCAGACTCATCAAGCATAGCACGAGCCATTTGTTGAACCGTTCTGTTCATCCTTTTTACCACTCCATTTTGCTGAGGAGTCTTAGCTGTGGAGAATTCCCTTCTTATTCCATGTTCTTCACAAAAGTCGAAAAATTCATTCGAGGTAAACTCCCCACCTCTATCAGACTTGAGGCATTTGATTTTGTGATCTGATTCGTTCTCCACCAAGGCTTTGAATGATTTGAACTTTTCAAAGGCTTCATCTTTGTGCTTCATAAGTCCTATCCAACACATCCTGGAAAATTCGTCAATGAATAATATGAAATATTCTTCTCCTCGAGGTGACCTTTTCCTAGATGGGCCACATACATCAGTATGGACAAGTTCAAGTGGCCTGCTAGCTGATCCTTCCTTCTTAGGGAAGTTAGTTCTGGTTTGCTTACCAAACTGACATGATTTTCAATTGTATTGTCTGGAATTCTGATGTCTGGAAGACCACGAATTGCTTGGTATTTACATGCTTTCCTTATCTGTGAGAAGCTAAGATGCCCCAATCTTCTATGCCATAACCAGTGTTCATCGTTCTTGCTTAGATAGCATTGATGTTGTCCTTCTTTGAATATGTATAAATTATTTGGAGTCCGTATGCCTTTGATCACTTTTTTTCCTGTATCAAGATCACGAACACTACATCCATTTGATCGAAATATTACCTCCATTCCTTGATCACACATCTGACTGACACTCAACAAATTATGCTTTAACCCATCAACATATATAACATTTCCAGCTTTGACCTTTTCTTTCAACTGAACAGAACCTTTACATTTTATGAGCGCAGGGGTGTCATTTCCAAAAGAGACCTTCTTCTCCTTCTCTAAGGCACTATATGACTGGAGTTTTTCCTTATCACCTGTCATGTGTTTTGAATAGCCACTATCAATGTACCATTTATTTTCTTGCCCTTCTGCATATAAAGCTATACCACATCTCTCTGGTTGTGGTTCCTTCATTCTCCATGTTTTGACACTTGAGGCTTGCTCCTTCTGAGTTGTCTGCCGAAACCTGCTCCTACATTCAGAATCTTCATGACCGAAGTTGTTGCAAATAGAGCATTCTATTTCATTTTCAAGAGCAGAAAAGTTATTGTAGGTTATGATCCCAGACATGCTCCTTTGTTTTTGAGCTTCTCTATTCATGATTGTCTTATAGGAAACACAATGAGCTGCTTTGTGACCAAAGTTATGACAAGAAAAACATTGGTCATTGAATAAACTCCCTCGGTTATCAAATCTATCAACCAATCGATTTTAGTTTCTACTGACATCCATTCTTGAGGCAAATTGGGAAGATTTTACCTGTGGCTGGTTGTAGCTTCTGTTCATCCTTAAGGTGGATAGCCCCTATACCTGGTAGTCTTTGTTCATTCTTGAGGTAAATTGTCCCTGATTTACCTGGTGATTTTTATTTGACCTTTGCTCACTCCTCCTTGCTGCATCAAGATAACTTTTGGAGGTGGATGGTTGCTGCGCTTGAGATGCTTCTTCATTATACCCCATATCTGTCTTGATTAGTGGAGAACGTTGTACATTGATAATCTCATCTAGAGTTTCTGATCCTTTAACAAATCTAATATTAAGAGCTTTTGTTTAATCTCTTTTCTAAGACCAACAATTTCACATTCTAACTTTTCATGAAGTTTTTCTTTTTCAGCAAGTTGGAATTGAAGAGTATCAATGATCACATTCTTCTCTTCTAAACATATTTTGAGTCTAGAAATTTCTTCATAAAGACCTTCTTCATCTATAGCATCCATAAAATCATCATCTTCAAAAGCCATTAAGAGTCTATAATTGTTACCTTGTTCATATTCGTCACTATTTGAAAGTCCATAACTGTCTTCATGAGTGTAATAACTTTTCTTATTCTGTTTCTTGTTCCATCTAACAGGTTCCTTACCTTTATCAAGCTTGTCTTTATGTGGACACCTTGTAGCATAGTGACCGACTCTTCCACAAGTAAAGCATTTGAAAGGTAACTTAACTTTGAATCTTCCAGCACCCCGTTGAAGGTTCTTGACAAAATTTGATTCTTCGTCTTCTTCTGATAGATGTCCTGACTCATAGTAATCTCCCTTGACCGAAGCCTTGAAAGCAACTTCTCTTCTGTCTGATGGTCCTCCTTTCCTCATTTCGTAAGTGGTCAGAATTTCGTGCAGTTGTGACATAGTGAGGTTTCGTAGATTCTCTTTTTCTTCTATAGCAGAAACTTTAGATTCAAATTTAGGGGACAAGGATCTTAGAACCTTTTCAACCACAACAGCCTCTTTTACTTCTTCACCCAAGTTTTGCATACAATTAACAATCTCATCTACACGAAGGAAATAGTTAGCCACACTTTCATCATTGTGCATTCTGAGATTTTCATACTGAATTCTGAGGGTTTGAAGTTTTGCTCGTTTTACCTCTTCATCTCCTTCATAACTCAGAAAAATCTTGTCCCATATTTCTTTTGTGGATTTATACTACATAACCTTGACGAATTCTGATTGAGATAGACATCCTAATAGAGTATTAACAACCTTTGCATTTGTTTCATATTGCTTCTTACCAGCTGGATCTGTAGATGTTGCTGACGGAAAGGTGTACCCTGTATCTATGATATCCCAGACTTCTGTACTAAGAGATTGAAGATAGGCAGTGACTCTTACCTTCTAATATACGAAGTTTGTCCCATCAAAAATCAGTGGCCTGATCGATGCTTCCCTCTCGTAGTTGCTCATGATGATAGATCTTCCTTCAAGCGATCAAGCTTCTTCTGAAGGACCTAATATGATACCAATTGCTGGAAATAATACTGAGAAGGGGGGTGAATCAATATTATCAAATTCTTTTCAATATTCCTTCTAGATTTATAATTTAATTTATTCTTCAGATGTTGACCATTAATTTGAATGTCAGTACCATATAATAATGAACAGGAACAAGGAAAAACAGATAGTTACACCAAAGAACACCAGATATAAGGTGGAAACCCAATGTGGGTGAAAACCACCTACTGCAATGTGTTTCTATCTTCTTTCAATTAGAAACTTCTTTTACAATGATTCTGTACTGGTGCAGTCCTTTACCAGTATGCAGGTTGCAACCTGCAGAGAGCTACAACCCTCTCTCGTCTTCCAGACTCTCCTGGAAGGGAGCTACAACCCCCTTAGCTCTTGTACTAGCTGAGTTACTAGTACGAAGGTGCTGACCTACTTCTTTTCTTCCAAGGACCACATTTCATTAATTTTCAGACTGAATCCATGAACATCAAATAATCATCAAGTACATGTGAATCAACCAATCTCCTTTTACTTTCAACTAATGAATCAGCCAATGCAGTAACCAGAAAAGCAATACCAGTAATCTAAACCCAGAACTCTATAGCAATAGACAAAAGGCATCCAAAAATATTTCAAGAAAAGTCCGCAACTTCACCAATAGAAACCTGCAAATATTCGCAGTTCTTCTGTGTCTAGATTGCGCAGCTCTACACCTGCATTGTCTACCCGACAGTGCACCTCTGCACCTGATCAGTCTACTACGCTGCCCTCCACACCTGCGCCTTCTACTGCTCTGCGTACCTTCGCACTTAATCCGTCTACTGAGTTGCATACCTCCGCACCTACGCCTTCTGCTGTGCTGCGTACCTCCGCACCTGCACTATGGATCGCCTGTGGACCTCCGTATAGAGCCAAATTATCAGTCCTCCAATGTGCCATAGGCTGTCAGATCCACAGATCTGGTCATGTGCCAAAGAGATCACGACCTATCAATAGATCCGCCTTATAATTTACAGTTTTCACCTTGAATTAGTTCTAACTTTTCAAACCGATCACCCAAAATTTAAGATCTTAAGATATTCAATTTTCACGTGTCTAGCCAAATGATCTCCTTTCCTTTTTATAGGCAAGCCCTTACTCAAACTATGGATAAACACCATAGAAAACCAATACAAGGGACCCAAAACTGGGGTTCAATAATTTAGATGCTATACCACGGACCAAAACCATAGGATCATGTACTTCGGACTAAATACCATGGATCAATCATAAAAATTCCCACGTGTGCGCGCTTCTTTGCATTGAAGTGAGTGAATTTGATGTATGCACCTTTTGTTCGGAGGACCTGCGGGTATGTCTGCACTTCTTGTTCAGGGCACCTGCAGATCTGCAGCTTTTGTTAAGCGTACCTGTGGGTATCTCATTTTCTATCATTTTGAGAGCCTGAATAGTGATTTGCCACTTGAGTGAGTTGCCATCAAGGACAACACCTGTGCCATAGCGCCAAACCTGAGTCATAATGCCAACACATATTGTGGAATTTTTACAATATCTAAATCTTATTTCTTGGGCTTTCTGCCCCAAAACCCTTACACGGGACCTCTGCTATCCAACATAGTCCAAACAGGGGTGATGGTCATTAAAACCAAGAAAACACAAAGATGGTCTGTCTAATGTTTGGTAGAGTAGTCCACATGGACAAGGCAACAATGATAAACAATGCAACACATCTTCAACAATATGAGTACTAAAATAATCCAAGTATTTCAACTATCTTAGTATAGGTTAAGCAAACATGCATTACAAATGGTTAAAGAATAGTCTTACAAACAAATACAAAACATGCATGAAAATGTGCTAGCCTAAGATAGGCTTCTGAATTAAGAAAAAGTTCCAAGACACATCTGTCTAGAAGGACTTTATCTTCAAAATCAATTTTTCACAAGCTGCAATGTTTTCTCCATTCATGGATATGGTGCGAGATGTGCGTAGCTTGTGTTTGCTTGAAATTGGTTAGAAGTTCCAAACCTGAGTCATGGCAGACTGGGAGTTGGAAGAAAGTAAGGAATGCTTTAGCTAATGAGATAAAGGTTCTGTGAGACACAGAGGGCTGGTCTATATACCACTTTGTGGTGGGCCTTGTTAGGGTGCATTAAAATAACCTTAATCTAAAAGTACTTCTATGATAATATTATATGAACATCATAGGTGAAATGTCATGACATAGTTCCCTAGGTCTTTGCCCTTTCCCTCAAATTTTGGAATATCTGAAGGGATCTTTGTGGGCATACCTAGCCAATTTTGGCCATGTTCAGTCGAGTCATTTGTGAGCTTGCTTAAATATGGGATATTTAATGAAGCTAAAAATGGGATCTTTGAATTCCCTGCCATCACAAAGCAATATTATGGATATCTATATGTAGTGGAGTCCTCTGTGGGGATGCCACGAAAGGATTACCTTGATTGGTAGCTCGGGGACTGTCCAGAGGAGAAGTGTGTGTGCTCCCAAAGGGGGAAGCGTGTGAGGATTCGTCAAGAGTGGTGAAGGGTGTACCTTGCTATGGGGGAGTTCCAAGAAAATTTGCACCAATAAAGGAATATCCAATAATGGTGCCTGAGTGATGTCCTCTTCGCCCAAATGGTGGGAGTCTTGGTACACCTCCCGATAATGGGGGTGTTAAGAAACACCTATATTGATGAGGAGCCATGGGGTCCTCTATGGTGTTGATTTAGATTGTGCAATACTTTGATTTTGGTGATGGACAGAGATATATATCAAAACAATTGGATCACATACATAAAGAAAAGAGAAAATATCAATGGTTTATTTTCCTTTAATTAAACTATGTGACCAAGCAAACAAAAAAATGGCTTTATGTTTGTTGTGTATGATAAATATTCCTATGAAGACTTAATCATCCTATCCACTCTCAAAGTAATTGAGCCTTGCAGAGATAACCTATGATGGGTCTTGGGGAAATGTCTTAAAGGAATTGGTAATGCCTTCCAGTAGCTGAGGAATCAACCAAGGTAATGGTAATGAGGGTCGATGGCTACCTGCACCGTCACCTATAGGGAAGGATGCCCTAGATTTGGTCACTAAGTACCTTCATCCCAGGTGAGAATTTGAGTCTTTAGCTTCTTGGTAATCGGTTACCAGTACATCGCAAGCACTAGGCCTAAGGCGAACCTCCTATGAGTCACATCTCTGCCATGCTCGGGTTTTCTTTTCTGTGGGATTGTTGAAGGATTTTTTAAGCTCCCTAGAAAGTCAAAAACTATGTTTCAATGGTGAAGCATGACCATTGCGGCTTATGGGATGCCTACCCCCAATGGTCCTAACCTGAGATATAAATTTTTTGATGGCCCCTATGGGGAAAATTAATTTGTTTAAGTTATGGTTGATTTTAAAGAGGTTTATTTCACTTATGGGGTGATTTGGTAAGCCAAAATAGACTAATTAACCAAATATCCAAAAGATGGATGGTCTTTGAGTATAAGTGTAAGGAGTCTTAGTGTGTGATGCAAGTGAACATACAAGTGTGATAAGATTTGGATATGCGATGATCCTTTTAAATATACTTTTAATTACACTAGGTGTTGGTTGTTCCTTGCATGGAAAAAGAAACTTGTTTGTGGATGATGGGCCACTTACTTTTTCCTATAAAGCTATGTGGATTTTAATAAGGGATATGGAAATTCAAATATTTTCAAGAATTTTTTCACATGAAATCCCAGGTTCGTCTAGGAGACGCAAGGGAATCAGGTATTACTCACTTTCTCTACAAAACTTTTCTCCTAATCCCCCAAAAAAAAGGTTGCTTTGGTTAGTAGTAAGGTTTGTGGATAATGGACCACTTACTTCCTTTACTAATTAAGTTAATATGATTTGAAAATTTTTTAAGTGAAATAGTTTGAAAACATCTATGGATTATGGCCACTTACTTTCCTCCCTAATTAAGCTATGTGGGTATTTGTTTGCAAATAAATAAAAATAAAAAATAAGAAAATCTAATTGCTTGATGAATTAGGGTTCATTCAAGCAAGTAGGGGTACTGAACAGAAAACACAGAATGTAGAGATGAAGACAATTTACTAGAGGCTTCCAATCACCTAAGAAAATTGAAAAATACAAGGCCTTTTTGTTGATCTTCTATTTTCCGCACATGTTCTATAGAAATAGATGCGTGCTTCAATGTTTTAATAGACACAGATGCATGCTTCGTGTCTATCAGATAAAAAAATGTGTGAACGAGAAAATTCTGATTTTTTTCACTTCCACAGGCTCAGAATAGGTCCAGGGGGACTATAAGAAATCCATGGAGGTGAGGAGCACCTTAAAGGATGTTTGTGAAGAGAGGAGGTCCTGCAAACAATATCTATATTAATGAGAAGATATCAGTATGATCACCATTCTTTTTGTAGTGCTTTTGGAGCACAAGTGTGCCAAAAAACACCCCCTTAGCAGTGGATTGTTACCTACAAAGGGTCACAGTCAAAATTGGTCTTGTTAGTGGACAAACTTAAATAAACACAATATTGTAAATAATGGATACAATGCATACATAAAAATAAACTTAAGCAAAGAGGTGCATGAACATAACAATGCTCAAATGGAGGAAACATATTAATAATATATGGAAAAATCTCCCTTTATTGATTTTTCATGGTAGAGGTTGAATACAATCAGAATACTAAAACACTTGAAGAGAATTCCATGAGCCAGGGAGCTGAAAAATCCTCAGCAAGGATGTTTCTTTTCCTTAATCTATTTGCAAGTTTCTCCTCTCTCTCAAAGAAGTGTGAAGACTCTCCAACGTGTGGATTACTCTTCACTCACTAAGATGTTGGGTTGCTTAGAGGAAATTTGTCCAACATGCTAGTGCTATTCACTTCCTTGGTTTCAACAATAAAATGGTGGTTTTCTTACGAGAAATTTGGCCAGCATAACAATGTCTCTTCTTTTGTCTCTCCCATGGCCTGTTAAGATAAAGGTTTTTGAATCCCTCTTCCCTCTCTTGGTACATGTATGATAAAGACACATGAGTAGGACAAGAGGATTCCATTGAAGGTTGAACTTATCAAAGGCGATTCGAATTCAGTTGTACTAGGCTGATCTCCTATCAAGAGATTGGCTTCATGTGTGTAGAGTGGTCCCAGACTATTGAGTCACCTTTTCTGCAACTGTGTGGCTTTTTGAGGATATGTTGTGTGTGCATGTTTATCGAAGAAATTTATGCATGGCGTTAATTGATTTCCTTTATAAAATTTGGACCTTATGAGAGCCTTTGATTTTTGAATCTTTATAATGTATTCAGCTGGAAAAATGTCCATCTATGCATTATGTTGGACACTTTTAATGTCTTTTGGATTGTACTAGTAGGTGTACGATTTTCTAGTATTAACATTTTCCTCGTGATGTAAGAGGTTAGGAGGAGATGTATAACCAAAATACATCATGTTTTCATTTTATTTTTAGAGTCTGATTAACTTTTTGAGAGAGAGGATAGCTTGTTTCAGAGATGAGTAGAGAAAAATCCTTGACTGAGTATGAATGATACCCATGATCTAGTGGAAAAACTGCAATAATGGTGTGTCTATATGAGGAGGACATGTCCCATGCCCATTATGGTGGCTAATCAAAACTTATTACACTTGCATGCCAACTGATTTGTATCTAGTCAACTTTTTGGTTATTGACCTGTTCATAGCTGATGATGAACATTGTTGATGCCCTCAGGGGTTCTTTCTGGTCATATAAGTGAAATATTATTTTCCTATGCATATCTTGGTGAAGCACTTTGTTGATGGGTGTTGTGGCATGCACAGATATTTTGCTGTAGGTACCTCCCCCACCTCATAATATAAGCACTACTCAATGAGGTGTTGAGTGAAGCGAGGGTCTTTGACTAATATGTGAATGAGTTGCAACAATAGCTAAATACGACACCACCTTGACATGAATGATTTGTGTTGATGTCGGATGTCAAGGGAATTGATGACATCACTAGGCAATAATGGTTCCCAATGTGCCACCTGAGGATATCCATATTAAGGGAGGGAGTATCCAAGGTACTACCTCTTTCCTAGAATACATTTGTTGAAGTCGATAGGAATGGGGTGTCTTCCACCTGACGTGGTGAGTCAGGAAATATATATGAACATATTGTAATAACTTGGGTCAAATAGTCATGATAGTGAGGGCTATCGATATTGGAGGATACAGATAGCTATTATGAGGTTAGATCTTGAGATGCAAATGGCGGCAGTCAAAACATTATTTCTAATGATCCTGGAGTTAGTAGGATTTCCAGGATGGGTGTAAGTGATTTTTGATGGACGTGAAAAATGGGGGTGATTTGTTGGTGAGATATGACCAAATTTTATCAGAGACTATTGGCGGACGAGGGCCATGAATTGTAAAAATCAAATGTGGATGGGAGACTTTTTTTTTTTTTGAAAAATCTTTCAAAAACTTGCCAAAAGAATAGGGGTTGGTTTGGATGTACAACCATGGATATGGGTGCCCCATGATGATAATAACCTGTGTGAAGGTGTAATGTATCTACTGAGGGTGGGGGGCCCATTGGTTGGTCTCTATGTCAAGCGTGTGGGTGAGGTGGTACAAATGGGCTATGTGATGAACGATAGGCCAAAAGTAGGTCGCAAATGTGCATCCATTAGTGTTTGTGAGGGGGCCTAGGAGAACGACGTGAATGCATAAATGAATGTAGCATAATTTTTAATGAGATAAACTTTCATATATTTATGTGAGATGGTTCTTGGGCCGGAGTGAGTGGTCATGGCTCCTTTGTGTGAAGAAGGATCTACAAGGGTGAAAGGGAGCCATGGGGGGGGGAGGGGGGGGGGAGGGGGGTTCTATTGACCAGCATGAATGTGTATCATGTACAAGAGTGAGATGGTGATAAACATGTTGGCATTATGATACAAGTGTTGCACTTGATGGCATCCCACTTGTAGCAGAACAACTCACTTGTATATGGTAACTATATGAATATACACGAGAGATATTAGATGTGACAGAATGCATGGTAGTTGTGTTTACAGATGTGACAAAATGTAGGATAGTTCAAAGGAATCCTCTCAGGAGTAATATGGAAAATCACATTACAACAGGTCTATTTAGAGGGAACAAAGTAATGCTACAAAAGAATAGGATGAAGGAACAAAGGACTACATATTAGAATTAAGAAATTGAAGAAAAAGAATGGTTCAAGAAGTATACACTAGTTCACCTTGTTCAAGTAGCGTCTACAAGCGGGCTCATGGAATAGATGAAGCGTATAGGTATGCATGCACTTTCACAGAAGGCAAAGCACATATGGGATGGAAAATCAAGGTTTTGGTCTGAGGTATTGGTCCAAGGATTTGGTCTGAGGTATTGGTCTAAAGTTTTGGTCTGAGGTTTTGGTTTGAGGTATTGGTCTGAGGTTTTGGTCTGAGGTATTGACAAAGGATCTAATTATATAAGAAGGAGAAGATCAAAAGGCTAAAGGACAAGAGAAATGAATATCTTATGAAGTGTTAGATCAAAAGAAAATATGCATGTTATGGGTTTCTGATGCTTTGCTTTCTCTAGACTAAGTATGCACTTGAGTGGTTGATGATGGATGAGATATAAAGATGGATCAAGATCATAATGGCTTATCATTATGAGATCTGATAATGGATAGGCTAGATCTGAGTGCTAACAAATGTTTTGTGCTTTAAATGCTATCATAAGGGTATATCTGAAGACTGGAATAGCTGAAAAGTTATAAGTTTTTATCTGTAGATCTATACACTGGTTCGGCTTGGTGCAGATGCATATACACGTTGGTTCGGAAATTCCAAGTAGTGTATGGAAAAGAAAATCCTGTTGTTAAGAGATGACTGATCTATCTTATCAGTTTTATTGTTTTACTATTGCCTGTCAATGATGTCTTCTTAGATTTGAAAGTAGAACTCAATGCATAAGGATATTGAGTCTGATTGATTGATTGATTAAGTGAGAAGGGTGAACTTTGCTGATGTCTATTTAGATATCTGTAATTTGACAATAGATCTTCAGATTGTTACTGGTTGGTACAATCTTGATTCAGATGTTTTTATGATTCAGTAATTTTGGAGGTATACAGAGGTTTTGTTAAAGGAAGTAGTGTATACATGCAGGTTGGCTTCATTAAAGTAGCATATACATTCTAACACATGATTTTTGAGGTTATAGTTGGCTCTGGTTTCATGATGCAGTGTTATGGGTTCATATCTGTGTACTGGTTACAGTGATTTGTCTATTCCAATTGATTGGTTGAATTTTGATTAAGGTTTGAATGAATGGTTGATTCAGTTGTGTTAGAGGTCCAGTGATTGTTTGATTCAATGTGTTAGAGGCTTTAGTGATTGATTGATTCAATTATGGTTGATTCAGAGATTGATGGTTGGGTTTTAGGTATATCAGAGATTGATGATTGGGTTTCAGTGATTGGTTGATGCAAATGTATTTGATGGTTGTATTGCAGTGGTGATTGATTTTGAGCTTCAATGTTACTAATGGGTCCAATGTGAAAATTTGATGAAACATGGCCTTCATATTGTAGTGTTGTGTACCAGGAGTATTCAGTCTAAAAATTCATGAAACGTGGTCCCTGGAGGATGCTAAGGGTTGGAGCCTTCAGTGAGGAAGTCAAAGCTTCCTTCTAGTAGTGGTTGGTGATTGGAACAAGGGGTTGGAGGTCCCTTCTAGTAGCAGCTGGAGAATGTGTGAATGTTGTAGCCTTCTATAGGTTAACCCCTACGTACTAATAAACATATTGGCTAGTACAAGAGATAGGGGGTTGTATATCCCTTCCAGTAGGAGCTGGAGAACAAGGGAGGGTTGTAGCCTTCTACAGGTGGGTGTCTTTGTACTGGTATGAGTCTACACTAGTACAATATTGTAAACGGATTATTCTTTATATTAAAAAGAAGAGAGAGACAACAACAGTAGGTGGTTTTTCTCCCGCATTGGGTTTCCACATTAAATCTTGGTGTTCATGTGTGTTGCTTATGTGTGATGGTTTATTTTGTTATTACTTCACATGGTTATAGTTTAATGTTTAATAAAGTACTGATTCACTGATTAAAGATCAACATATGATGAATTAACTGAATCATAAGTTCACTGGATATATGTTGGTTTCCTTAAGAACAGTTACATGAAAACGCGAGTTCCATTCACTTAAGTAGTGTATATAAATATGATTGTGGAAATGAAAAATTTATTGATTTGTAAATGTTGATTCAACCTCCCCTCTCAGTATTATTCCCAACAATTGGTATTAGAGCCGATCCTTTGGCGGAATCTTGATCACTTGAAGGAGACCCGTAGTAACAATGGGGAAGAAGCAAAAGAAGAAAGCACCTCGAAAGAAGAAGACATCTGAAAAGAACATGCCAGTGGAGAGGCGATTGACCATTATGTGGAAGCAACTCTTCATATTTAGAATCACCTCAGATTGAATATGAACAAGCAAAAGAGTTATCAGGTATGAATTTGTTGTCCTCTAGTGATACATTTCTTTGTTCATTTGAAGATAATGAATGTGACAGTGAAACAACTGAATTTACTCTCATGGGTGAAAGATAAATAAATCAAATAGAGGTAGAATTTAAAAATCTCACAGACATAATTAGAGATCAACAAGATATATTGGTCAAAAGGGAGTGTACCTACAAAGAAGAGATTACAAAGTTAAAAACTTAGTTAGAGGAAGGAAACAAAGAAAGGAAACAATATGAGGAAAAGGAAGATCAAAGTCAAAGGCTGTAGGATGAGGTGACATCATTGAGAAATGAAGTGAATGAAAAAGATAGAAAAACCAAGGAAATTATAGAAAGAACCAGCTACTATGAAGGTCTTGAAGTTGTGGTTGTTTCTCTAAAAGAAAAAAATTCGAATACGTAGAATGAATAACTACTCCAAGATTTTGAAGATCAAGAAAAAGAAGTTCTCGAATTAAGGCAACAAGTGGAAGAAGCAAGAAAATATGAAGATATCATGAAGAAGTAGTACCTTGAAAAGGAAGAGAAATATCATGTTGAGGTAAATATCCTGAAAGGTAAATTAGAAGAAAAGGAAAACTTTAATGATTTCAAGATAGTACTAAGATTTTGGATGATATTCTTAGTAGTCAAAGGTCTCCTGCCATCAAATCTAGTCTTGGCTTTCATGAAACTAGTAAAGGTGAATCTAGCTCACAAAGTGAAGTAAGGAACTCTAATGCAAAATTTGAAATGCTCAACAAGGAGCTAAGAGGTCAACCCCACCAAAAACCAAGGAAAGAAAGTCTTCAAATAAAATCATTTACTCCTAACTATGGAAGTGATAATCGGTTCTTTCCTCTGATAAATAATGTTAAATGTTTTATATGTCATAATTTTGGACATGTTGCAGCTAGATGCAAAAGTATAATGGTTCAAGCTAATAACCATCACATAGAAAGATCATCAACTTCTAGGTACTTTAAGGGATATTGTTTTTCTTACAATATATTTGGTCACAAAGCCATTGACTGCTATAGAGGGAATATGAAACATATAAGGTGTTATGCTTGTAACAAGTTTGGGCATATAGCAAAAGAATGCAAGAGAAAATTTCAGCCAACATACCAAAAGAAGAAAACATCATCACACTCAAAGGTATGGAAGAAGAAGGAAGTACAACCAAAAATATGTGGCATATCTCAGTATACAGATAGAACAGACTCAGGAGGAACTGAAGGTATGAAATTTTAGTGTTCTAATTCTCATACGCAGTTATCATGAAGACAAGTCATGTATATACATGAGTTCAATGCTGCACAGTCGTGTATATGTTGGTTTGATGAAGAAGTAGTGGGACAGACTCATAAAAATGATCTGATATGGTTCAGACAATTATCAATTATCTTTTCTATCTTTATGATTGATGACTACAGTCTGTGGATGTTATTTAGAATTTCTTTTGATCCTCATAAGTTGTTCATGACTTGATGTATATATGATTGGTGATGATGCCTTGATAATTCTTACTGATATATGCAATGATCAGATATGATAGTGAACATGTGGCACAGGTTTAGAGGGTGAATATGTTATGCTTCTAATAATGCATTGTTGGCATTATGTTTAGAAGTCTTTGGTACATAACAATTCTTATCAATGGTGAGGATGGTAATGTTGTTGAAGTGTTTAAATGACACATCATGATATGATGTGGTTATGAGTTGCATATGATAAAGTCTCATATGATACTTGTATTCATTGGGGTCACATAGTTGTTATTCATATTAGATTTATGGATTATTGTGGATGACTATTTTGATGATGCATATAGTACATATGATCTTCATAAGGACAAGGAGAAGAACAAAGCTTGAATACACAACTTCATGATGATAAAAGTCACTCATTTCTTTTATGTTGTTGTCTTCATGCCTTCAAAAATGCATAAAGTTCATATGGTGCAGTTATGGTGTAGGATTCCTCTAGTTCTTATCTCTCTCATGATATATTGGATGAGGATTGTTGCTCTTGATGGTATCTAGAAGGTTTGACAAATGACTATGAACTCATGGTTTGCTCGATACGTATTGCTATCTCTTTGATGGATACACATTATGTTGGATACATGGATGATTACTTAAGTTGCATATTGATAAATATTGTTGGTTGGCTAAGAGAATGGTGTTATTGTAGGTCTCATGAAGGCATAGCTATTTGAAGACATGGATATTTGGACACATGGCTCACTTAGTCACATAATGATTATGCCTTCTTACTTTATGATGATAGGTTTGATACTCACATATCTTGATTATCATGGTTAATGCTTATCAGATGTGGGATGTTTCCTAGTGATGATGCATGGTTGATATGTTGAGGGTTCCTGTGGAAATATCATGAAATTCTTGATGATGATGTAATGATCATAGATGATGACTATGGTATTTTCACATACATATGATATTTTTTGTTACTACTTGGAGATATGACATATTCTTAGTTGATTCATGGAAGGTTAGATAAAGGCTCTTTCTACTAAGGAAATAGAGCAAGTTGATCTTGATGAGGTCAAGCGGATGAGTTGATATCTATATGCGGCATAATTTGTCATAGGTTGATGATATTTACGTTGTACTATCTTGGGAACTAATGATGGACATATAGAGGTTGCTAGTCTGGATGTTGTAGACAGATGCTTATGGTGCAGATCATATATGGTGTATGATAGTTATTGATGACTATCATGACTCTGCATGCACTCAGGGATAGCATGGACAATATAGTGCATCTCAGCATGTATAAAGGGGGAGTTTAATCAAAGAATTCAACATGTGCCTAGGGGCAACATGATCAATGTTCATATTCATCTATTCATATATGGAAGTCTTCATTTTGGTCAGCCCTTTGCCCTTTATCTCAAAAGTGGAGAATATCTTGGTCTACCCTTTTCCCTTGATGTCAAAAGGGGAGAGTATTTTGGTGTTTCTTGATATCTCTAACAGTTTCTACAGCTTGTAGCAATCAACACCAATATGGTTGCCATCAAGTCCAAAGGGAGATATTGTTGGCATTATGATACAGGTGTTGTATTTGATGGAAACCCACTCATAGATGAACAATTCACTTGTATATGGTAACTAGATGAATCTAAAGGAGAGATATCAGATGTGATAGAATGCATGGTAGTTGTGTTTATAGATGTGACAAAATGCAGGGAAGTTCAAAGGAATCATTTTAGAAGTAATATGGAAAATCACATTATAACAGGTTTATTCAGAGGGAACAAAGTAATGTTACAAAAGAATAGGATGAAGGAACAAGGGACTATAGATCATAATCAAAAAATTGAAGAAAGAGAATGGTTTAAGAAGTATATTCTAGTTCACCTTGTTCAAGTAGTGTATACATGTGGGCTCACGAAACAGAAGAAGCGTATATGTATGCTCGCACCTTCTGAGAAGGAAAGGCGCGTATGGGATGGAAAATCAAGGTGTTGGTTCAAGGTATTGGTTCGAGGTTTTGGTCCGAGGTTTTGGTTCAAGGTATTTGTCCAAGGTTTTGGTCCAAGGTATTGGTCCAAGGTTTTGGTCCGAGGATTTGGTCCGAGGTTTTGGTCCGAGGTTTTGGTCCAAGGTTTTGGTCCGAGCTATTGGTCCGAGGTTTTGGTCCAAGGTTTTGGTCTGAGGTATTGGTCTGAGGTTTTGGTCTAAGGTATTGCCAATGGATATAAGTATATAAGAAGGAGAATATCAAAAATCTAAATGACAGGAGAAATGAATATCTTATGAAGTGTTAGATCAAAAGAAAATATGCATGTTATGGGTTTCTAATGCTTTTCTCGATCTAAACTAAGTATGCACCTGAGTGGTTGATGATGGATGAGATCTAATGATGGATCAAGATCATAATGACTTATCATTATGAGATATGATAATGGATAGCCTAGATCTGAGTGCTAACAAATGTTTTGTGCTGTAAATGTTATGATATGGGCATATCTGAAGATTGGAATAGTTGTGAAGTTATAAGTTTTTATCTGCATATCTCTACATTGGTTCGGCTTGGTGCAGGTTCGTATACACGTTGGTTTGGAAATTCCAAGTAGTGTATGAAAAAGAAAATCCTATTGTTCAAAGATGACTGATCTATCTTATCAATGTTATTGTTTTACTATTGCCTGTCAGTGATGTCTTCTTAGATCTGAAAGTAGAATTGAATGCATAAGGAGATTGAGTCTGATTGATTGATTGATTGATTAAATGAGAAGGGTGAACTTTGCTGATGTCTTTTTAGATATCTGTAATTTGACAGTAGATCTTTAGATTGTTATTGGTTGGTACAATTTTGATTCGGAGGTTTTTAGGATTCAGTAATTTTGGAGGTATACACAGGTTTTGTTAAAGGAAGTAGCGTATACATGCAGGTTGGCTTCATTAAAGTAGCATATACATTCTAAGACATGATTTTTGAGGTTGCATTTGGTTATGGTTGTTGATGCAATGTTTTGGGTTCAGATCTGTGTATTGGTTACAGTGATCTATCTGTTCCAGTTGATTGGTTGAATTTTGAATAAGGTTTGAATGAATGGTTGATTCAGTTGTATCAGAGGTTCAATGATTGTTTGATTTAGTGTGTTAGAGGCTTCAATGATTGATTGATTCAATTATGGTTGAGTCAGAGATTGATGGTTGGGTTTCAGGTATATTAGAGATTAATGATTGGGGTTCAGCGATTGGTTGATGCATAGGTATTTGATGGTTGTATTGTAGTGGTGATTAATTTTGAGCTTCAATGTTACTAATGGGTCCAATGTGAAAATTTGATGAAACGTGGCCTTCATATTGTAGTGTTGGGTACCAGGAGTATCCAGTCTAAAAATTCATCAAACGTGATCCTTAGAGGATGCTGAGAGTTGGAACCTTCAGTGAGGAAGCCGAAACTTCCTGCCAATAGTGGATGGTGATTTTATCAGGGGGTTGGAGCTCCCTTATAATAGCAGCTAGAGAATGAATGAAGGTTGTAGCCTTCTGTAGGCCAACGCCTATGTACTAGTAAACATATCGGCTAATAGAAGAGCTAGGGAGTTGTAGCTCCCTTTCAGTAGAAGTTGGAGAATGAGAGAAGGTTGTAGCCTTCTGTAGGTGGGTGCTTGCGTACTAGTATGAGTTTGCACCAGTACAAGATTGTAAACAGATTCTTCTTTATATTAAAAATAAGACAGGGACAACAAAAATAGGTGGTTTTTCTCCTGAATTGGGTTTCCACCTTAAATCTTGGTGTTCATGTGTGTTGATTATGTGTGATGGTTTATTCCATTATCACTCCACATGGTTATAGTTTAATGTTTAATAAAGTATTGATGCACTGATTAAAGATCAACATAAGATGAATTAACTAAATCATAAGTTCATTGGATATACGTTGGTTACCTTAAGAATAGTTGCATGCACACACAAGTTCCATTCACTAAAGTAGCGTATATAAATCTAATTATGGAAATGAAAATTTATTGATTTGTAATTACTGATTCACCCCCCCCTCTCAGTATTATTCCCAACAAAACATTGTCGAGATGTTGGACCTTCTGGTGCATTTCAGAGAAATGATGTTAGGTTATGAAAATATTTTTATAGGGAAGCCTATCATGCTGGGTGGACAATGATACCATCTCTCTTTTTGCTTGTTGAGGTGTTGGTTGAAGCTAACGATGTGTGATGTTCCTACAGTGGATACAACTAAAACCCGAAGTGAAAGAATCATTCAAGACATATATATGTAATGAATGTTATGGACTTAGAGAGCTGGAGAAGTACTTCACAAATGTTGTAGGTCTAAAAAATGACTTTTCTTGTTTACGAGAATGGAGAGTTCCATGATGAAGATGTTGTGGGACTAATTCTTGTGTCTCTTTTGGTTTTGTCACTAGAGATCCCAGGCTTCTCCAATATTCCCCAAGACATGGAAAATAGAGTGATAGATAGGGCTGTGGGGATCAAATATCAATCATTTTCATTGTTGACTTTAGGAGGTCAGAGAGATTTCCTGGAGTGTTTCTTTTCATTACAGTCAACCTGTGTAACCAAGATTTGCATCGTTAAAGAGAGGTAAGAGATTGAGCCAATACCTTTGTGATTTTTAGTTTTCCCTATTAGGTAGGTTGTACAGGGGTCCTTTGTACTAATTTTTAGGGTAAATTTTGAGGACCATGTGGGAGGCTATAGTTGAGACGCATGGTTTTTGTGCATAAGTGGAGTTATGTGTGAAGGCTCTGCATAAAAAGGATATCCATACATGCATTGTGCACGTTAGAGTTATGGGTTTGTGTGATGAACCATGGTGGGGGTTCATCGTGACTTACCAAAGAGTTTGTGTGCTAGGCGCACACCTGTATGGGATACAGGATCACGCACCCTGTTCTATTTTGAAGAACAGGTGCTCACACCATGCGCCTATTTAGGAAACAGGCACGCAGTGGGGGGAAATTCATTTTTTACCCCTAATTTGATTTTTTGAGGACTTGAGTGATTCTCCTTTATTACTTGTGGCATCCTTGGTGGTAGGATGATCTAGAGAGAGTGAGACTAGAATCCTCTCTAGAATGTTGTGATGTAGGATGTTGGTGCGAGGCAATAGCTGGTGGAGTGGGGGTTGCTGAAGTTTCTTCAGAATCCATTGATGAGGTCACAGGATAGGTTCTTGTGATATCTGGTTAGATGTTGTGATGCAGATCGCCAGGTGATGGTTATCCATCAAAGAAACCTCCCAATCTTGGTTGAGGTTGACATATACTTTTTTACTGGGTTGATGCTGCAAGGGGAGGTGCTTCCTTATCCCCTTCTAGGAGGTGATGCTAGCATGAGGCTTTGAGTTGAGGGGCACTACAGTCTAAACCTTATTTCGGATGGCTGCGTGAGGAACACAATAGTGGAGGATCTAGACGAGCGAGTAGTGCTGGCTATGATTGTTAGACTTTTGGGGTCGGTGTCCCCTAACCAGTGATTAGGGTCACATATCTCAGTTTTGCAATGACTTCAGGTGAGGGCATTCTTTGACATGGCCTGTCTAGTGCGGAAAGGGATGGTGTCGCAACTTACCCAGGTTCAACAATTAACCATGAAGAGTTTTGGTTATGGGAGTATGCTTTACATCATACTCTATGAGATGGTGGTTATGCTTCACCCTGTTCTTGTAGTAGTGTCGGGGCCTCCTTGGAAGCCTCACATGCATCGTTGGGGATGGGTGATGCCTCGGGAGGGCAAAGGAGAGGTGGGTCAATATTGGACCAACATGGTATAAAATTGGTTTGAGTCCAACCCCTATCTGATATTGGACTACTTGTACCATGGGGTTGACTTCTGGGGAGATCTGGAGATGGGGATCCCTCCAGGTGCTGCCTGGGAGCGATCATGTATATGTTTGTTAATTATGCATTTGTATACATATGTGTTTTTTCATGTATTTATGATTTACAGTGATATTGAAACTATGCTTTGTTTACTTGCAGATGCAAAGCTGTGAGGACATCCACTAGCCTTTCTGGTTGGTCAAGGTCCGAGACATATGGGATTTGTAGGGACGTGCCAGTTACTCAGAGACCCCAGGTGCCGAGGCCACCTGTTTCTCCTTGAGATTATTTAGAGTGACTGAAATAGCGACCTCGACTAGAGGTTGTTGGGCCCTCTGGAGAGGGGGATATGGTTATAGAGAGACTAGTTGCGTAGGCTGAAGAGGTTGAGGCATGACAAGATGCTGCAGAGATGGAGTTATAATAGTACCGTGACTCCTAGAGATGAGTGGAGACCTTGATCAAAGCTCCACCCTTTGAGGGATGGACTTACCTTCCAGAGGTTCTGGTTGAGACAACGATGTCTCAGGAGCGGGAGCATCAGATAGCTTTATGCAAGCACCCATTTATGAGGATGCTCCCTTGTATTTCTTTTTATGACTTATATTTCTTGGTTGTGGGCCAATGATTTTTGTACTCATATATATTTTTTGATGTATACACGAGGTATTTTTTTGTGGCTCTCGTGATGTGATATATGTGTCCGTACTTCTTGGTGTATTTCTGTGTTTGTGTTTTTAGATGTATATTGTGTTGATGTTTTTATATATCTTGATGGTTATATATGTGTGGTGCATGCCAGTCTAGGATTTGATTAGCGATGCGATCAACTATGTGACTTTGATCTCTAGGTATATGTGTAAAAGTAATTTGATCAAAATGTCTAGCTAACCATTGTGCATGTAGATACTTGTGAAAAAGGCATGGATCGCAGACTTGGAATGTCCTATTTAACTGAGATACTACGAGCTAGGAATTATGGAATACATACAGGTGACAGATTCTTAGGTGGTGGGCATTGGCCAAGAGGCCTATGAAGACATCACATTCTACTTGATTATTGGAGGTTGACCTGATACATATCTCATTGAAGAGATGAGGTGCTTGATTTGGAGAGTATATGGCCCATGCTACAGCAGGGAGATTTTGTGACCATCAAGATGCGCCGTCAGCAAACCCGTGGTGATAAGATGGCAGAAGATCCATCTATTTACATGAGATGAGAGAGTGATTTTTAGAATGCATCTATGATGAAGTGATCATCATAAACAATAAGTCATTGTACATACATTCTTACTCAAACATTTTATGGGTGAAACTTTTGAGGTAGAGACCATTAACAAGGGTTTTAGGGAAGTTTTGTTGGCTTTTGATAGTATGTATGCCCCTTTTGTGGAGGAAATGTTTGATGATGTATGGGCCCTTCCAAAGGGTTTCTAACTTCCATTGTGCCATGCACATGGTTTTTCTGAATTGGTTTGGTGTTAACCACGTAGGTTGTATGAGAGGCGGTGATACTCATGGCCTAGGTGTTGATGCCTCTTTGTCATTGTATGACAAGATATCTTGTGGAGGTATCCATATCTGGGGCGAGGTCTGCTTCTTTTGAGATAGGATATCTTGTGGGGGTATCCATCTCTAGGGTGATGTCTTGTTATGTCGAGACAGGATATCTTATGGGGGTATCCACCTCTGGGGCAAGGTTTTGTTATGGTGTGGCTTGTTTGTGTGGGTTTGTTTTAGTGTTTCTATTGTTGCACAGAACCGTGTAAGGTATTGAAAATTCCTTGTGTGGTGGAATTGAGAGCATATGCGACAATAATGCCGTGTAATTTTTTCTTGGTTTGTGAGGTGCTTATAGTGGATTTGGGCTACGAAGTGAAAGATATCATTGGATCTACTCATTTCGTGGCATTTCTTAATCAAATTATTGGGTTTGTCACATAATGAGTATGCAATGGGGAAATTTATTTGCCAGGTGATTTTTTATTGCTTTTGGCCTGGTCTAGCCTCGCGGTGGTGATGGGAGGTGAAATGGTGGGGGCATAACCATCTATTATCCTCAAACACACATAGGATATCTAGGCGGCCTTATTTTCCGGGTGGGGGGATGGATTCTCTGGATTCTGTATCTAAGTCTAGTAGATAGGGATTTGCCTTTACAAAGTTACATATGAAATTTTTTATTTTGCGGAATTGAGGAAGGTGAGGGCACTTCCTTTAGTGATGTTTCTCCTTGCATATAGTGCATACATGGAATTGATGCCTAGACCTCTTTCTTACATCCTCTAGGGTGTTGGGTTGGACTTGTTAGCGTGTCCATAATTATGGGCACCAGTCCACTGGGTGGGTAGGGTGATCACATATAGAACATGGTAAAGTAGAGGGGTGAAAATATGGCTTATTCTGCCCTTGTGTGTTGTAGGTGGGTGCAGATCTGGATGATGCCTCTTCTTGTATGTAGAAGATGTTTTGGCATGTTTCATTCTGTGGAGGTGAGGTTCCCGCTATGGGTTGATTGTCAGTGGTTTTCATGAGACATTTTAGTATCTTTTGGAGTTCAAGGATATTCATATAATGATGAGTGTAGTGTCCGTATTTATCGCATATGGTGCATGAATGGTTGGTGCATACTTCCTTGTTACATAAGGGTACGAATTTTGCTCCTTTTGGTGGAGATGAGGTTACCAATGTGTTGGAGGCATTCATGATTATTTTTAATTCGAATATTTTGGGACATATATGAGTTGGGTGCTTGAATTTGTCACATAACGTGGAGGGTTGCACGGGTTTGGAGGAGTTGGAAGTTTCTCCTTTTTTACCATTTTGTTTCACTTTTCTGGCAACTCCGATTATGGTAGGTTCCAGATGGTTTTGAGTAGGGATGTTCCTCTGAAATGTAAGTACATGGAAGCTCCCTTCCTACATATGTCCTTACTCACCTGACACAGTCATGGGGATTAGGTACCAAACTGGTATTGTGAGAGTCATATTTGGTAATGTGAGGGTTTTCGTGGCTTGGTGTGATACAAACCTGAGTGGGGGGCATAAGAAAGGGGTTTATGTAATTATGGGAGGTGAAGACTTGACTTCTTTAGTTGTAGGTGTTGAGGTGTTTGGAACTGATTCAAGTGCTTGGGCAGTGTTTAATGAAATCATCATGCAAACCGGTGCTCCGATATTTGGGACAAGCTCTTGTATTACCAGAGGATCTCATGGGAATGTTCCTAGGAAGTTTGATGGCTTGAAATGGCCTGTGCTGAGCTCAGTGTAAGTAGTGACCACCTCTTGGGATACTAAGGGAAACACACCATTTGGTGTGGGTGAAGTTGTCTTATCATAGTATGTGAATTGATAAATGGTAATAACCTTCTCTTCATGGGGGAACATCATGATTCTAAACACCAATGAAGTGACTGCGAGAATTTCGTACATATAGCTTCAGCCTAGGAGGATGTTGTAATCCAACTGGTTGTCAAGTACTTTAATGTCTATTAACATAGTTTTTCCAGCGAAATTAACTAGCACTCTAGGATATAGACCGACAAGAGAAGAAGGGTGTCTGTAATATTCTATGAATGTTATGTCAAAAGGATTAAGTTTAGGGGATCCTTTTTTTTCCAAATGATTTGGACATGAAGCATGTGGAAGCCCCTTCGTCGATGATGCAACAGCGGATATTGATATTCTAGATTGAGACAGGGATTTGGAAAGCAATGCCTAAGCGCAGTTGAGGAGTAGCTTTGTCCTTGTCAAAGACCATTAGACAGGAACCAGATTTGTCGATTGTGCCTAAAGTGGAAAGTAGGGATTTCTGCTGGGTTGGGCACATTTGCAGGACTTCAAGTGCTGACATAGCTGATGGTGACTAAGCCAAGTCATCAACTATGCTGTAACTATGGGAAAATTTTGAATTGGTCCCTTCATGCCATAAAGGTCCCTTAACCATTTTGGGCATGACCTATATAGAAATTCGCGTAATGGTTAATGGTCTAGTGGGTATGGCCTTAGCCGAGGTGGACGGATTGGGCTCTGGGGAGCCTCATAAGTTCGATTCCTTGTTTGCAAGAGGTTGTCTTTTCCTTTCATGAAGATATCATGGTTAGGAGTATTATTGAGGTTCCCTCCCGATGGGTGAGCTTGGGAAGTTTATTACTCTATGTTAATAACTCCTTGATGGGGAAAGGTTTCCTGCATGACTGCAGTTAGTTGGCCACTTTTCCGCCTATTGTCTTGTTTCCTTTTTAAGTCAGGAAGTTGGGGACAATGATGGGTATAATGGCCATACTCCCTGTAGATGGTGCATGCATGATTAGTCTAAAGACTAGTGTTCTTTCCCTATTTTTGCAAGTTGTTATTGATCGTACCCTAGTTTTGGTTTCGGTTGGGGTTGTCCCTTCCCATGCCTTGGGGGTTGCTGCTGATTGCTACCTCCCCACTAGGGCTCTCCCTTTGACTTATTTTTTAGTTTTTCCCTAGAATTGTTAGAAGAGTTAATTGAATTAGATTTTTCTTCTAATTGATGTAGAGAAGCGAGGGATGGTTGCACTAGATTTACCCGTCCATTTTTTTGCTTTTGCGGGATATTCCGTTGCGGTGTTGGGAAAGGAGAAAATTGGGTCTCCTATCCCTAGTTAACGTACTAGTTCGAGGGAGCAGACGTTTTATCTATACTCCAGGAGGAGTATTGGTTTCCCTTTGGGGGATGATATGAGCCTCCTTGCAGGGGCTAGTGCTAGTTAACCCTATTGCCTGTATCCTGCATAGGTGCGGGTCGATCATTATAATACAATATATTTTGTAATGATGGTGAAGCATCGTAAGATGGGACATTAATTGAATATGCAGGGTATTTTTAGTTATTTCTGTGATGTCTTTGGGATAGGGCCCTAATGAATTTGCCAGTAGGATTGGACCCACCTACTATTTCTCGATAAGATTGCAGGCATGGGGCATTTGGGAGTACATGGTAAATGTACCCCGACTTGTTGTAGATTAGCTCCAGTTGTTGGGATTTACTAATGGATTATTCCTTGCTTTGTAGGAATGTTTTAGCCACGTCCTTTGAGATTTTGGAGGTGAGGGATATCAAGAAAATGTCCAGGAAGACTTTATCTTCAAAATCAGTTTTGCACACACTGTCACGTTTCCTCCATGCATGGATATGGTTTGAGATGTGTGTAGTTTGTGCTTGTTTGAAGTTGGTTAGAAGTTCCAACGTTGAGTCGTGGTGGACTGGGAGTTGGAAGAATGTAAGGAATGCTTTATCTAATGAACTAAAGGTTCCATGAGACACAGAGGGATGGTCTATATACCACTTCATGGCAGGCCTTGTTAGGGTGTGATAAAATAATCTTAATCTAATAGTATCTTTTATGATATTGTTAGATGAAAACCATAGGTGAAATTTCATGACATGGTTCCCTAGGTCTTTGCCCTACTTTCCCTCAAATTTTTTAATATTTGAAGGGAGCTTTGTGGGCATAGCTGGCCAATTTTGGTCATGTTTGATCGAGTCATTTGTGAGCTTGCTTAAATATGGGAGATTTAATGAAGACAAAAATGGTCTTTGTGCATTCCCTACCATCAGAAAGCAATTCTGGATAGCTATATGTAGTGGAGTCCTCTATGGGGATGTCACAGAAGGATTACCCTAATGGGTACCTCGGGGATTGTTTGGAGGAGTTGTGTGTGCTCCCAAATGGGGTAGCATGTGGGGATCTTTCGGGAGTGGTGAAGAGTGTACCTTGCCATGGAGGAGTTCCAAGCAAATTTGCACCAATAAAGGAAGATCCAATAATGGTGGTCGAGTGATGTCCTCTTCATCTAAATGGTGGGAGTCCTGGTACGCCTCTCGGTAATGGGGGGAGGTTTAAAAAATGCCTAGATCAACGGGGATTCGTGAAGTCCTATATGGTGTCAATTTATATTGTGCGCAACTTTAATTTTTGTGATGGACGGAGATATATGTCAATACAATTGGATCACATACATAAGGAAAAGAGAAAATATCAATGGTTTATTTCCTTTAATTAAACTGTGTGACCAAGCAAACAAAAACAGGGGTTTTTGTTTGTTGCGTATGATAAATAGTCCTATGAAGACCTAATCATCCTGTCCACTCTCAAAGTAAATGGGCCTTGCGAAGATAATATTTGACGGGATCGTAGGCAATGTCCTAAAAGAATTGGTGACACTTTCCAATAGCTGAGGAATCAACCAAGGTAATGGTAATGAGGGTCTAGTGTTGCCTACACCATCACCTATAGGGAAGGATTCCCTAGATTTCGTCACTAAGTACCTTCGTCCCATGTGAGAATTTGATTCTTTCGCTTCGTGGTAATTGGTTACTAGTACCAAGCACTATATGGGTGAGGTAGCCCCAAAGAGTATCGCAGGTACTGGGCCTAAGTCGAGCCCCCTCTAAATTGGGTCTCTGCCATGCTCGGGGTTTCTTTTTTGTGGGATTGTTGAAGGATTTTTTAAGCTCCCTAGAAAGTAAAAAAATATGTTTCAATGGTGAAGCATGACCATCGTGGCTTATGGGTTGCCTACCCCCAATGGTCCTAACCTAAACTATAAGTTTTTTGGTGGCCCCTGTGGGGAAACTTAATTTGTTCAATTTATGGTTGTTTTTAAAGAGGCTTATTTCACTAATGGGGTGATTTGGTAAGCCAAAATAAGTAACCAAAGATAAAAAAAATATGAATGGTATTTGAGTACAAAGTGTATGGAGCCTTAGTGTGTGGTGCAAGTGAAAATACAAGTGTGATAAGATTTGGATATGCAATGATCATTTTCAAAATCCTTTTAATTACACTAGGTGATGGTTATTCCTTGCATGGAAAAAGAAATTTGTTTGTGGATGATGGGCCACTTAATTTTTCCTATTAAACTATTTGGAGTTTAACAAGGTAGATGGAAATTCAAATATTTTCAAGAAAGTTTTCATATGCAATCCCAGGTTCATCTAGGAGACACAAGGGAAGCAGAGATTACTCACTTTCTCTACTAACATTTTTTCCTAGTCCAAAAAATAAAATTGCTTTGGTTAGTAGTAAGAGTCGTGGATAATAGACCACTTAATTACTTTACTAATTAAGCTAGTATGAGTTGAAAAAAATAAAGTGAAATAGTTTGAAAAAATATGTGGATTATGGCCACTTACTTTCCTCCCTAATTAAGCTATGTGGGTATTTCTTTTCAAATATATCTATATATATTCTATATCTATATCTATATATATATATATATATATATATATATATATATATATATATATATCTATATATATATATATATATATATATATATATATATATATTATATATATATATATATATATAGAATATATTATATATATATATATATATATTATTTGATGAATTAGGGTTCATTCAAGCAACCAAGGGTACTGAACAAAAAACACAAAATGCAAAGATGAAGGAAATTCACTAGAGGCTGCCAATTACCTAAGAAAATGTTGGGTGTGGAGCCTGATTATCTTTTGTATTCAAAGGTCTCAGCCAAATGTATACCCCAAGAAGATTGTACTCCCCTCCACGTGGGGGGTGCAGATGATCTGACAGTAGAAGTTATGTTTAATTTAGGGTTTTTTGCCCTAGAAGGCAACCCCTCACTATATATGATGGAATTGTATTGTGTCTATGTATCTCTGTATTCTGAGTGAGGAAGAGAGAGGAGATTGAGAGTGAAGCGGGTGTTACAGTGGATTTGTTGTAGGTTGTATCTCTTTAAAGTTTGCTGGATAATAAAAAAGGAAGGATTGTTTGTTTCTCCATGGACGTAGCCCAAATTGGGTGAACCACGTATATATGTCTCTCTTGTTTTATGCATTTTCTTTGTTTATATTTTTGCAATATTTTATGTGTTCCATTGCTCTATAATATATAATTTTTCTAACAACTGGTATCAGAGCCGAAGGTCTATTTGGCTGATAAACTCACAGGAGAGAAGGGTTCGTGGTTCGAGTGGGAGAAATGGCAGAAGATGGTAGGTTTAGGGTCGAAAAATTCAATGGAGAGAACTACCAACTGTGGAAGATGTAGATGGAATATTATCTGTATCAGAGAGATCTGTGCCTACCATTGAGCAGAAAGACAAATAAGTCGACGAGTATGATAGACACAAAATGAGATATTCTCGACAGAAAGGCACTTGGAACAATATGGCTGTGCCTAGCGACATCGGTAGTGTTTAATATTTCAAAATAAATGACAATAGAGGGTTTAATATCAGCATTGGCCAAACTATATGAAAAACCCTCAGCCTAAAATAAGGTATTTCTTATGAAGCATTTATTTAATATGAAGATGTCAGAAGGTGGATCTATTACAGACCATTTAAATGATTTTAATACAGTTACAAGTCAGTTAAGTTCTACAAGGGTAAATTTTGATGATGAAGTTAGGGCTCTATTATTTCTGTGCTCATTTCCAGAAAGTTGGAATGGTTTAGTTATGGCCATTAGTAACTCTGTCCGTGGATCTAGTACTTTATAGTTTGATGATGTTGTTGGTGCAATCCTTAACGAGGAAATGCGACAGAAAAGCTCTGGTGAGACATCAGGTAATGCTTTGACTACAAATACTAGGGGAAGAAAAATGGAAAGAGGAAAGAGCCCTGGATATCACAGTAAGTCAAGAAAAGGTAGATCCAAGTCCAGATCAGGGATAGTGTGTTGGAAATGCAGGAAGAAAGACACTTGAAGAAAGACTGCAAGTCTCTTAAGGGAAAAGAAGGAGATGCGCAGCAAGAAACTAATCATGAAGCGAATGTAACAAGTGATGTGTTGCAAGATGCTTTGATTCTTTCATTATAAAATATTATTGATGCCTGGGTGGTAGATTTAGGGGCTTCATTCCATGCCACACTTGATAAGAAACATTTTCATGATTGTGTTCAAGGATATTTTGGACAGGTTCGATTGGGTGATGATAAACCCTGTAAATGGGTACAGTTTTCATAAAACAACAAAATGGAAATCAATGGCTATTGAAGGAGGTATGGCATGTCCCAGATCTGAAGAAAAATCTGATTTCAACAAGGCAGTTGGGAGGTGAAGGTTGCGTAACTACTTTCACAGATAAAACCTAGAAGGTCACTAAAGGATCCTTGGTAATAGCAAAAGGAGAAAAGGTTGGTACATTGTATTTATGCATGGTATTTCTAATTATGTTAATGCTTTAACCTCTATAGGAGAAGATACAACATTGTGGCATCATAGGCTCAGGCACATGAGTGAGAAGGGGATGCAGATTCTTCACTCAAGAAATTTGTTACCAAGTTTGAAGCATGTTGATTTAAAATTATGTGAGAATTGTGTTTATGGAAAACAGAAGAGATTCAGATTCCTTAGAGTTGGGAAAGAAAAGAAGAACGAAAAATTAGAGCTTGTGCATATAGATGTATGGGGACCTGCTTGGGTATCATCTCTTGGTGGCTCTCATTATTATGTTACTTTTATTTATGATGCAACTGGAAAAACCTAGATTTATTGTATTCGAAATAAATTTGATGTATTTGATACTTTCAAGAAATGAAGAGCTTTGGTTGAAAATGAGGCAAGAAAAAGGTTGAAGTGTCTCAGATCAGATAATGGAGGTGAATATTGTAGCAAAGCGTTTAATAGGTATTGTTCAGAAAATGGAATTCGTAGAGAGAAGACAGTTCCAGGAACACCACAAGAAAATGGCGTGTCAGAAAGGGTGAATAGGACAATCATGGAGCGTGTAAGGGGCATGAGATTGCATACAGGATTGCCTTTACAATTTTGGGAAGATGTTGTAGATACTGTTGTTTATCTAATAAATAGAGGGCCTTCAAGTTCTTTGGATGGTGGTATTATAGAGGAGGCATGGACAAGTAAAAAGGTAAAATACTCTTTTTTAAAGACTTTTGGTTGTGAAGCTTTTGTCCACATTAATAAATAAAATAGAACAAATCTTGAGGCAAAATCAAATAAATGTACCTTTATTGGATATGGTGTTAATGATTTTTGTTATCGATTTTATGATTATGAAAACCATAAAATCATCAGGAGCAAAGATTTAATATTCAATGAAAAGGTTTTGTATAAGGATTAGCTGCAGGAAAAGAAACAGGAAAAAGAAAACAAAGAATACACAGTGCTTGACGAGATCATAGAAAAAGTGATGGTGCCTAAAAATCATAATGATCAACAGCTAGAATAACAACCACAATAGAAACAAGCACCTCAAACACCTGAAAGTGGTGTTAGAATATCTACCAGGATAAGTAGACCCCCTAAACGATACTCTCCTTCATTATATTATGTATTTTTGACTGCTTCTAGCGAACCAGAATGTTATGAAGAAGAAATGTAGGTAGAAATAAAGGAGAAGTGGGAGCAAGCCATGAAAGAAGAGATGGGCTCCTTATCACATAACCAGACTTGGGACTTAGTCAGGTTGCCTGCAGGTAAAACATCATTACAGAATAAATGACTTTACAAGTTGAAGGAAGAAGATGGAGGTAGAAAAAGGTACAAAGCTAGACTTGTGGTGAAGGGGTTTGCACAGAAGAAAGGTATTGATTTTGATGAAATATTTTCTCTTGTTGTTAAAATGGCTTCAATCAGAACTATTTTAAGTCTAGTAGTAGTAGAAGATTTTCATCTTGAGTAGTTTGGATGTAAAGACAACCTTCTCCATGGGGATTTGGAAGAATATATATATATATATATATATATATATATATAATATATAATATATATATATATATATATATATATATATATATATATATATATATATATATATATATATATATATGCAACAGCCACAAGGATATGAGTTAAAAGGAAAGGAGAAACTAGTGTGCACATTGAAGAAGAGCTTGTATGGCTTAAAACAGGCTCCAAGGCAATGGTATCTAAAATTTGACAGGTTTACGTCTGAACAAGGTTATACTAGGTGTCACTTTGATCATTGTGTTTATCTCAAAATGCAAAATGATGGCAGCTATATTATATTTTTATTGCATGTAGATGACCTGCTTGTTGTAGGTTCTAAAATGCAAGAAATAAATGTGCTCAAAAGGAAATTGGCAAACTCATTTGCGATGAAGGATTTGGGTGTTGCAAAACAAATCCTTGGTATGAGAAGAACTAGAGACATGAAGAATCGCAAATTAACATTGTCTCAAAGTGAGTACATAGAAAAGGTGTTGAAAAGGTTTAATATGTAGAATGCAAAACCAGTTAGTATACCTTTGGCTAGCCATTTCAAATTAAGTAAGGAGGCGTGTCCCAAGACTCAGCAAGAAATGGCTCACATGTCTAAAGTTCCATATGCATCAGCAGTTGGAAGCTTAATGTATGCAATGGTCTGCACAAGGCCTAATATTGCACATGTAGTGGGAGTTGTAAGTAGGTACATGAACAATCCAGGAAAAGAACATTGGATGGCAGTGAAATGGATTCTCAGATATTTGAAAGGTACCACAAATCAAGCATTATGCCTTGGTGGTTCAAACATTTCCCTACAGGGATATATTGATGCAGATATGGAAGGTGACAGAGATAACAGGAGGAGCACTACAGTATATGTATTTACTGTTGGAGGAACAACTATCAGTTGGGTTTCAAAAATCCAAAGTGTTGTTGCACTTTCAACAACAGAAGCAGAGTATGTTGCTGCTACAGAGGCTAGTAAAGAAATGATTTGGTTACAAAGGTTTATGGGTGAATTGGTAAGGAGCATGATATGGGCATGTTATATAATGATAGCCAAAGTGCCATTCATCTTGCAAAGAACTTAGCATTTCATTCTAGGACTAAACACATACAACTCAAG
>APFE030247468.1:96780-128810 GCA_000404065.3 Pinus taeda | reverse complement strand
AGACTTTAGGTGTTTTTCTTGAGATTTTCTTTGTTTTCGTGTGAAGTAATTAAATAATTAATCGTGGCTGAATTACCGAGACAATCTCGTCGACTATGGGGGCAGCCTCCTGAATTTACACCAAGTCAACTGGAAGGGCTATGAGCCCTTGTCACACCTAGTGAAAGTAGGGTTGGGTCGCTGGAGGCCGAAGAGTCTTTGTTGATTGTACATCCTAATCATCTAGTGCAAGCAACATAACATATTTCTAAACCAATTTCATTTTCTGAGGTTACTAGTAGTATCACTCCTACTAGCTCATTAGCCCAAGAACCTGAAATATCTGAACTTGAAACTGAAATTGTTGTTACTCCATCTTCAAGATTTGCTTCTCCTGTTTCTAGTGGTCCTAGTTCACCTAGAGTAGAAAATATCATTACTGAGAATCTTCCTTCTGGACTCATTTCCATTGAAGAAATTGTAAGTTCAAGTCCGAACGAAGGTATAAGCATCCCTGAAAATCAACCGACTATTGAACTTAGGGAGCGTGAATCTATTTTCTACAGTCCCATTAGAGGTGACGCTTGGTATATTTCGTTGATCAATTTCTTAGAAAATCCAGGTCTCGCGTCTTCACCACCTCAATTTCCTTTCCATCCAACACCCAGAGGTTATTATCCTCCTTTGAATATGTCGAGATAGTCATCCTTGTTTACTCAGACACCATAAACGTTTTTACATGGCGGTCCTTCTGTTCCTCCTGGGTATTAGTCTTTATATGGTACATTTTCAGGAGCTTCTCCTCAACCCATTGAATATTCCGTATCTTCTGATCATAACGGAACTAAACCGTTAAGTGTTGAAGAGATTCTTATGATGTCTGGTACTACTCCTAATCCACAACCTCAAGGTAGTTCAATACCGTCTGGGGGGCAACCGCAAGGTACTCAAATACCGCCTGGGGGGCAACCTCAAGGTAGTCCATTACTACCTGGGGGGCAACCTCAAGGACAATATGTCCCTACGGGACAATATTTTCCTCAAGGTCAACCCCAGTATCAATATGTACCTCAAGGTCAACCCCAGTATCAATATGTACCTCAAGGTCAACCCCAATATCAATATGTGCCTCAAGGTCAATACTAGCCTCAAGGTCAATACCAACCCCTAGGTCAGTACCAACCGCAAGGTTAGTACCAACCTCAACGTCAGTACCAACCTCAGGGTCAATATCAACCTCAAGGTTTTCAACCACCTTCAGGTCAATCATTTGTTCAAGGACCTGGAAATGTACCATGTAATTATCAATCTTACACTCAACCTGGTTTTGGTCCTCAATATGCTCAACCTGTTATGGGTCCATACCCCGGAGTGAATGTGGTGTGGGATCAACAAACTCCGCAACCCAGTGTGCAGTTGTCATCTCAATCTGGATAGTCTTTTGTTTCTGGTTCACCCCAGCAACCTGTCCAGCCTACTACTCAAACTGCTACACCTGGGGCAACTCATCAATCTGGGCCTAGTTCGCCTCGAACTCCGTCCCAAATGTCTGCTGCGGCTTCTGTTCAATCCACTCCACCCATTTCTGGAGTATCAACGGCTCCAGTTTCTACTGCTCCTGTATCAACTCCTCAGGCCTCTTTACCCCAGTCTGGACCTACAATCCAGACTCCAGTTTCCATGCCTGTAGGAAAACCTGGGCCTAGTACAGTTGTCACAATTCAACCCCAATTTACTTATCAACCATACCAAGGGCAGTACCAATTTTGCCCTGTTGTGTAGAATCCGGCTTATCAGTATCAACCGTACCCTGGGTATATGTATCAACAACCTCAGCAACCCTAGTATGGTCCGGTTAATCCTGGTTTTCCAGGAGGATATAATATCCCAAATGCGAATCTGATACCAAGTTATCCTGGATATCCTCCTCCTGGGGTTGGTATTATGACCCCAAGTTTTAGGGATCCGAATTGTCAGTTACCGTTTATAGCAACTTTGGATTTGCCTGACTTGTCACGCCTTACGAATGATCCCATTAATTATCTTCCGTTTTGGCCGCCAATGCCGAATAAGTTGCCCATTGATATACCAAAGTTTGAGGGGAAGTCAGGAGAAGATCCATCTAATCATGTGATGACTTACCATCTCTGGTGTGCATCGAATTACATTATAGATGATTCCATTCATCTTCGTCTTTTTCAACGCACTTTGATTGGCCTTGCAACCAAGTGGTACATTGAGTTGCCACAAGGCTCTTTTTACAATTTTAGTCAGTTAGCCACTTCCTTCCTTGCTCATTTTCAGCTGCCAGTCTGATATGACAATGGCACGAAATTATCAACTTCATTAAAGCAGTCGACGTCTACATATATTTCAGATCATATTCATGAATGGTGACGTCGACGTCGTTTAGTGAAAGTTTTTATCCCGGACCAAATTTTGGCAGAATGGTTTGTAAAATCATTATTACCCAAAATAACTAAAGATGTAGCTAAGGCAGGGGTAGTTACAGAAGAGCAAGTAATTTCTCAAGCTTAGTACCTTGACTTAGTTTATACACAGTCAGGTACATTACATGAGAAAATCCCCAACCTTCCGAAACAAAATCAAATACTTTCACCTCCCTCAGGGTCTCATGTCGCTGACGGTATGATTGGTACTGTTAATACTAAGAGTAAGAAGAAATCCTCCAAGAATTCTTCTCCTATTATAACTTTACCAGATTTCCCTAAGGGAGAGTCTTCACCTGAATCATCTACGACCAAATCAAAATCTAATGGTAAGAAGAAAGGTAAGAAGAAGAATAAGCAGAACTCAAAGAAGAAATCCAATAAACCTGAATCTACTGACGAGAAACGAAAACCTCGATATCCTTGTCTCATCTATGATGAGGAGCACTTTACAAGGGATTCTCCGCATCGTGCCGAGGTTGCGAAAATTGTCAAAGGTTTGCAAACACCTGCTGTTTTGAAGGATCCTTTCCCAAGTCAAGGCAGTAAAATGATAGTTTCTTCCTCTAGTGCCTCGGAAGAGCCCATAATGATGATTTCACATGTAAGGATTGCCACACGATCGCAAAATTATGGAAGTAAGAGTCCTCTTGGTGGTAAGGAAGCAGAATCTTCTAATTCCAATCCATCAACCTCAACTCCGTCTGGTTCCGATCCACTACAGATCGAGAAACCAAATCCCGACTTAGTAATCAAACCCCCCCCTAAGGGTATACTTCAAAAGTCAGCTTTCAATCCACATGCGAGAGCTACTCAGAACTATAACATTGTTGAAGATTTAGTTGTTTCACCTTCAGCAATGTTGGCTTTGGAAGTGCTACAATCTTGTCCAGCACAACATAAAATGCTATTGTCGACTATTGGAGCTGTTGATCTTCAGGACTCAAACCTCATAGTCTTCGATTTAGAAAATAGTACACCTCGCTTACCTCATCAAATGGCTTTCCAGATTCTAGTGTTAGTAAAAAACATACCTTGTTTTAGGACTGTGATTGATGAGGGAGCTTCCACGTGTATTATGTCGATACAGTGTTGGAAAACCCTTGGTTCTCCTACACTTAATCAATCCCCGACGATTCTAAAGGCCTTTGATGGCGGAGGGTTTCATCCTTATGGCATTTTGCAGGACTTACCTATAGGGGTTGAAGGAAAAACTATTAATCTAGATGTGGAGGTGGTTGATGCCCCTCTAGGTTACAACCTTCTTTTGGGTCATAGCTGGTCTTATGCCATGACTGCTGTTATTTCATCGGTTTTTTGGCTTATTAAGTTCCCACATAATGGAAAGATCATCACAATAGATCAGTTAACTTACTTTTCGTCCGACCCATCCTCTACTGAGAGTATTCAACATGTTGGAAAAACCGCTATCCCTTACAAGGATGTTGGGGTAGGATTAGTTAAAGATTTGGGTTTACTCAGAACTTTTTCATTTCCTCCTCCCAACGTACCGTCTCCTTTCGCAACCATTCATATGATTTCGTCAGAATCCATAGTTCTTGATGATCCTTGGATCGTTCCATTCGATTCCGAGGTGGATTCTCTTGGCAATGCCATGCCTTTGAGTCCCTTTGAAGTTGCTTATCAGGTAGTACAGTTGTTTTTTGACTCAAATTCAACCTCAACCTTAGTCGTGAATGAGATCAATGGAAAATCACTTTCAATCTCAACCTCAAAGTCGACAACCTTTTTAGAAATTGTTCACACTGATGAACAAATTCGGGAACTGTAGTCTATTGATGCATTACCATGGGAAGATCTTCATCATCGGTCTTCATCTTTACCTGAGATTGATCATTTTGAAAATGATTTTTCATCCATTTTTACCGCTAAATATGTCAAAGAACTGCAGAATCCATTGAAACATCCTGATTCTGAACAAAATTTAGCCAATATTTTTCGAACGGTTCCTATCGACATTTCAGTCAAACCTGGGATTGTTGAAAACATTCACATAGGTGCTTCTTGTACGGACACTGAATTCAACACCTATAAAGCCCTATTTCAAGAATTTTGTGACGTGTTTGCCTGGTCCTATGAAGAAATGTCAGGAATTGATCCTACAATCATTTTTCATGAGATCAAAACCTACCCGGATGCTAAACCCGTCCGGCAACGGTTGCGTCAGATACACCCACAAAAAGCTGCTGCCATCAAAACAGAAGTTGAGAAATTACTTAAAGCAAGTTTCATTTATCCAATTCCTTTGACGGATTGGGTATCGAATATTTTTCCAGTTACTAAAAAACAAGGGACGATAAGAATATGCATCGACTATAGGGATATTAATCGTGCTTGTCCAAAGGACAATTATCCCACACCCTATATCGATCAAATTATCGATGATTGTGCCAACAATGAAATTTTCTCCTTTATGGATGGTTTTTCCAGTTACAATCAAATTAATATTCTATCTACCGATCAACCAAAAACAACATTCATCTGTGCATGGGGGACATTTGCTTATTGCAAGTTACCTTTTGGATTGAAGAACGCCGAGGCAACAATTCAAAGGTCAATGTCTTACGCGTTTCATGACATCAAGCACATTGTGCAACCTTATCTCAATGATTTACTAGCTCATTCACTACGAAGAGTCGATCATCTCACTCACTTACGAGCAATTTTTATGAGATGTAGGCATTATCAGATTAGGTTGAACCCGCACAAGTGTGTTTTCTGTATAGAAACGGGTCGGTTGCTTGGATTTGTTGTATCCAAAGCCGGCATTCGCGTCAATCCTTCGAAGGTAGAAGCCATCGTCAAGTTACCACCTCCTTCGACACTTCACCTACTCCAGAGTTTGTAAGGGAATGCAAACTTTTTATGTCGTTTCATTCCTAGCAAAAGTGAACATGTGATCTATTATCTTAGTCGAACTCTAACTCCCACTGAGTTAAAATATTCACATGTGGAGAAACTGGCCTTGGCTACAGCCCAAGCTGTTCAGCATTTTTGTCATTACATTTTGTTATGCAAAACCACCGTCATTTCTGACTGTAACCCTATGCAATACATTTTGACTCAACAATTGTTGGGGGGCAAGTATTCCAATTGGATTGTCATCCTACAGGAATTTGACCTGGAATTTGAGAAGGCCAAGTCAAAGAAGTCTTTGGTTTTTGCGTAATTAATGTGTGACTTCCCTCGTGCTGATACTGAACATGTGGAAGAATAATCCATTGCGGATGAATCCTTATTCCTTATCATCACTTTTGATCCATGGTACAGAGATATCATTGTCTATCTCCAGACCCAATCTTTTTGTCTAGACATTTCACGAAATCCCAACCTTACACTATTACTGGAGATACTCTTTATCGTCGTGGGGTGGATTCTGTTTTCCATCGTTGTCTTACTCATGACGAGGCTGAGAAGGTTCTTAATGACTACCACTCTGGAGCGTGTGGTAGTCATATGTTTGGGTATGCCACAGCCCAAAAGATTTTGCGCGCTGGCTATTTTTGGTCGTCGTTATTCAAATATTGTATTACTGCCATCCAGAAATGCCACAATTGCCAATTTTTTTTATAGTAAGATGCGCGCTCCTCCTGCTCCTCTCCACCCTATCATTGTCGTTGGTCCATTTGCAAAATGGGGTATCGATTTTATTACATGTAACCCTCACTCGGCCTGGGGGCATGCGTATATCATCCTTGCGGTAGATTATTTTACCAAGTGGGTCGAGGCAATGCCTACATTTTCGGTAGATGGAAAAACTGCCATGATTTTCATTTTCAATCATATAATTGCTAGGTTTGGTGTTCCCCAAGTGATTATCACTGACCATGGGAGTCATTTTTGAAACATCATGATGACCGAACTTACAGATCAGCTTGGCCTGCATCATGATAGTTCTACTCCATATTACCCACAGGCAAATGGTCTGGTTGAAGCAATCAACAAAGTTCTAGTCACCATGATCCGACGAATCATTGGGATTCATCGGTCGAATTGGCACAACATGTTATTTTTAGCGCTTTGGGCTTACCGAACCTCAGACAAAACATCAACAGGTTTTACTCCCTTCCAATTGGTTTATGGTTTAGAGGCAGTATTGCCCATTGAATACGAAATCCCGTCATTACAAATTGTCGTGCAATTACTGCTAGCCACTTCTGAAGAGAAAAAACGTTTATTATACTTAGCTCAATTAGATGAGAATCGACATAATGTTGCATTAGCTGTCAAAACTCGTGCCAAAATGATTAAAGCTCAGTATGATCGGAATGTTACACCTCGCAATTTTTTGGAAGGAGACCTAGTCTTACTTTACGATCAAACAAACGATAAGCTAGGGGCCAGCAAATTTGTACCCATGTGGCATGGTCCCTATATTGTCAAGCGAAAGCTAACAAAAGGAGCCTATGAGCTAGAAGATTTTGACGGTGTCTCTTTAGGTAAACCTAGGAATGGGCTTTATCTAAAGCAATATTATGCTTAAAAGATTAGTGTGGAGATTTCTTAGATTAGTTTCTTTCTAAGTTTGGTGTGTTCTTAGATTAAAGATGCGTAATTTACTTTAGAGAGTGTTTTTCATTATTAGTCCTGCTTATCTTGATTTTACTCTTGATATTGCAGATGTCGACGCCTCTCCAAACATACATCAGTTTCGCTGATGGCGCTTGTCGTAGTACACAGAACATCTCTTCTGCAGCCTGGGTTATCTATTCACCCTCTGATGAGTTAGTATCTATGCACGGGGTAAACCTTGGTCAAACAACGAACAATATTGCAGAATACAGTGCAATGATTGAATTATTATCTGAATCCATCTCATTTGGAATTTGAAGTTTGATTGTTAATTTAGATTTGGAACTCGTTGTATTACAGCTTAATCGAGTTTATGCCATTAGAAATCCAGTATTATTACGATTATTTTTTAGAGTCTGTCTTTTGGAACGAGAATTTGATTACATAGAATATCAACAAATTCCAAGATATTTAAATACATTAGCAAATGCAGTTGCTTCTCGAATGTTAAATAGACATTTGCATTAAATCAAACAGTAAATTTAAAAACATATCATAAAATTTTTTTGCAAGATAACCATAATAATAGTATAGCATAGCATAAGAGTGTGTCAAAATATACACCGTCCTCGATCATACGTTTAAAAATACCTTATGATCGGCAAAATTGATAGTATCAAAAGTCCAAAAATGAGTCTACAAGGCAATCATCCTGTCACTAGTGATGATCCCGATAAGACACCACTGCTCGGGCCACCCTACAAAGGAATCTCCTAAAAGGTCCTGGGACCCCAATCACATAGCGCTGAAGCCGAAGAGGAATGTCATCTATGCTGGTCTCCAGAATATATGTGGTCAAGCGCTCTAGATGGCTCTCCAACTCAGCCAAGGTCTCTGCTGATTGGTCCTGTGGGGCCGGTGCTGTGGCAGCTGGTTGTCTTCAATCATAGGGCTGGAGAGCGGCTGGTCACCATGGACCCACATCTGCATTTAAAACTTTTACTATTAGTTTTGGGACGATTTTAAAAAATAAAAAAAAATAAATATAAAATTAAAATTTTGAAAACAATTTTACCTCTATCATTCCATTGCTCTCGTGGTGGAAGAGCCATGTCGGGATCGCCACGATAATCCATCCCAACATATGGAAAATCCTGAATAATGAAGATTTGGTTCTCTAACCAATGGAAATACTCTGGTGTGAATCTAACAACCTCGGTACCCTCCTCAGGATGGCAGGCCATAACTGCAACCCATCGCATAACCCGAGGATCTCGGGGAAGTCCAGTCTTAACAGTGAGTTGTTGTGGAACCAGCATCGTTACCCTCTCTAGGGCAAAGCTGAAAACTAAATAACCATATCCAAAGTTCTTTAGCTGCCCATTCTTCGCCCTAGTCAATTGGCCCTTCACATTGGCCAATACAACATCGCACCAGTTGAAGATGGTGCCTCGGAAACAGTCCACTGCGATGCGCATCTGGGAACTTGTAGTTAGATGCAATGCTGCACTCCTGTAGAGTCTGGTAACAGTAAAAGCGATCACCTTCAGTTCAGGGCGGGAGATGGTTTTCACATCTATCCGTTTGTCCGGATTCTTGTTATTACAGAACTCTAGTCCGAGACTAGTGACAGATTGGCCACCTGGCCTAGATCCGAACATAGATAACTCCACGCCTCTCTTGGGAAAGCCAGTCAAACAGTATATGTCATCTAGCTCGATTTTGAGCCGGTTGCCACCAATAATGAAGCACTAGTCCTGTATGCTCCACCTGTTCACCAGCCATTGTAAAAAGTCTACCTGTGCCCTCATGCCAGGTATGGTCCAAAATTTGAAAAGCCTGCATGCTCTCAATGCCTATAATGAAGGCGGATGGAATAATGCAGCTTGATCCACATCCTCATGCTCTCTTTCCTGCCAAACAAGCACCTTGTGTACCTACATTACAAAAATAGGTGGATTAGAATTTTCATTCCAAAATTCTATGGGGAAAAAATGAAGAAACTAGGGTTCAAAATCCGCATTCCACGGGGTTCGCACCCATCCCTTTAGAGACAGTGCGTAGGTGCACACTTCTCCTTAAGGCTAGGTGTGACACCCCGACTTTTCTATGTGCGCAGAAAAATCGGGGTGCGCAGGGGCCACATGGCGCCCCTACGCAACTACCACGGGCGATTTTTTGCCCTAATTTTCCTCCAAAAATCGATTTCTAAACCCTAAAAAAAAAATTCAAATGGATGAAATGCAAGTCAGGGACATTGTGGATTACCTAGAGAAGACGGTTCTCGATTCTAGCGGTCGGATTTTCACAATCTCCATAGGAAGTTTTCTACCAAAAGCTCTTACTTTTTACTCTAAAGGCAAACGGTAAAAATGAACATGTAAAAGCCCTTTTTATAAGATTTTTTGAATAAATAAATTAAATTTATTGATTTTTTACTTTGAAAAGGTCATTTTTAGTGCATTTTTATTATTTTAAAACAGATATGAGTAATGTTTGCAGTTTTTGTGCAGAATATTGGGTATTCAGGAGAAATTGATCATTTTCAACAAAAAACACATAGGAGTCCTCTTTAAGCTCTTTTATGACTCGTAAAATATGAAAAGATTGCTGAGTTTTTCTTTTTAGACTCGTTAAAACAGAATTAAAAAGACGGTCCTTTTACAGCTCTTTTCTGACCGTATAAACATGAAAAGATTGCCGGACTTTTGTCGTTTCAAGTTCGATATTAGTAATAAAACGACGTGTTTTCGATCGCTTTTTTTACTTTTTCAGATTGAAGACACTAATTATGAAAAGCACTCCTTGATCGTAATGATCAAGAGGTTCTCTCAAGTATTATTTTATACTTTTTCAGGCTTGGGAGACACAAATTTACGAAAAAGGACAACCATGGAGTTTTCTTAAGTTTTTCTTCTGACCCCTACAAATTGAAAAACGCTGAGTTTCTCCATAACTGGAACTGTTAAAATTTCACAGTAAAGGACCTTTCAATTACAACAGGAACAGACCACTCCTTCTTAGGGTTCGAATCTAAACTAAGTTGGACTCATCCGAAGGATGAGCTTATAACCAAGCAAATGTTATCCTCCTCAAGCTTGCCAAAAATAAAGAGGTACTTGCCAGAAATGGTGAGGGAAAAGAGAGAAAAATGAACCTATTTATCATACTTTGTGTTTGAAAAACTTTCCATCACTCTTGAACACGACACTTTTATTCACCTGGGTTGGGAAATCCATTACCTAACAATTAATCAAGCCACATTGAAAGTCTTTCGCCAGTTTCCGGGTATTAACTTTGGGTCAACTGTCACCAAGCTATCTGTAGTGTCGTTATGTGTTCAAGAGGTCTGTACAAATAAACCATTCACCTGCAAAATATTTGTCATCCATCATTGACCATCCCTGAATTAGTTCTTGCCAAATATATTTCTTCAGACTTGATCTATGATTTCGTGTTATGGGCTTGCCTATGACGGATCGCTTTCTATCGACTCCAACTCATTATCTAGAAAGATGATCTAGAAACCATCAGTACCTTGGAATCTGCATGCCTAAATGAAAGGTTTCTCGCCTTTGACGACAGGTTGCATCATTGACCTTCAATCAAAGGATTCTGTGACATGTTCGACATCGACTCATTCATTCACATTTCATGGATTATTCTGAGTACTTTGAGGGCCATTGACATTACTGGTGGTTCCTCTCACACTTGTTAACAATTTACATCATTGACTGGTAATCAAGTGGTTTCTAACATGTTCGACTTCGACACATTCATTCACATGGATAGAATCGTACTAGTTCGGGAAGTAGAAATGAAGACCCTGGATCTAGTTTCCACCATCCAGGCTGCGAGGAATTTTGTTATCATTATATAGTGGACTATTCATAAACATATGGTTGCGCCCATACTGTGTCCATGTGTTCCTACTTGTGATGTAATAAAAAATCATTCCTATATCAGAGTAGTTTTAGATAGTTCTTAGTCAGTTTTGATCTGAGTATGAGAATGCCTACCTCAGTGATGATATTTTCACATATATATATTTTGTGTTGAATGTTTTTACAGGTTCGACTGGGGTATCTACAGGAAGATCCTTGAAATGATAAAGTCCTTCACTCTTCTTAGATGATCAAAAACCATCCTCATCTACTATAGACTTCGCACTTTAGGGGGCCATCTATTACACAAAATATTGTCACCATGACTTTCTACAGTTTTTGTGAGTCCATAAATGCTCATACATACCTCCTTTGCAAGTCTTAAGCCTCAGCTCTTCATGTCAAAACTTGAAAATGGGAGAAAGACCTTAAAAATATCTCAAATCCTGGTTTCACACTTTCTCCTAGTATTACCTACGGTGCTACACCCAATGGTCATGTTTCCGGCGAACCTGACTGCTCTGTCTATTAAGTAATGGGTGCAAACACATGTAAAAGTTAAAAAGGCATGAGTTCATTCTTAAAAACTCATCTTGGGTCACTTCTAGACACTTCTAGAAGGAATATTACGCTGGCAAGTCCGCTCCACCTTGGTTCATCCATTCCATAACTAAGGGAGCTAACTCCATGATATGAGGTGCTTATCCCATTGAAGGAGGAACTTATCCCTTCAATGGTGGACCTGCAACTTCCTCCATTTGCACTATAAATTCATGCATTGGGCTGGTTGTAGAGGAGGTTGAAAGCTGAATATTCTTGAGGGTAAATGCTGCTGAAAACTAGGCTTCCTTTTTGAGCTTGTGAGAGGAGATATCACATACCTTTCATGTCATTTGGGAAGTGAGTGAGGCTTGTCAAAGTAGAGGCGACTCCTGTTGGACCCTGGAAGAACTTGTGCAACATCAAGGCAAAGGTTGTAAGGTTCTTTTATTCATAAAGTTAATACAATCGTTTTTTTTTCTCAATGAACTGTCTCTAATGGTTTATTTCATGAGCTCCTTGATCTTCATAATGAACATGTTTTGTTATACGCAGGTATGCTTTGATGTGTGCTTGTTTGTGTATGCAGGTTATTAAACGGGAACTGCTTGAAGCTGTTGGAGTAAAACTGCCTCAAGCAAGCGTTGGATCGAGCTAGGGTCTATTACACCTCTTAGTATTCATTAAATGAATTGAAACATGTTTAGAGAAAAGTAGATTTTCTTGTGCTCTTTGTTGCTAGATATCATTCGATACTAGGGATATTGGTCTTGTCTGCAAGACCGATTTATCTAGCCAACAGAAGTTTATATCCTTGAAGGGGCACTCTAGGTTGTTGGCGCAGCTGATTTGTTGATAGGATGTCCACCAACAAGTTTTTTTGTCAGTCCTGACATGTGGTATGAGACCACTAAGGAGGAAATTTATTTTATCACTGGCCTATCCAAGAGAGGGAAGGATTTTCCCTAGTTCCATGATGCCCCCCATGGTGTTCCAATAGATATTCATCTTATCTACTTTCAGAGATACATTGGGGATCATGTAGTTTCTCCAATAGATTTTTAGTTTTCTGGTGGAAAACTACAAATCACTTCTTTTGGTGCAAAGGAGGTTAGGTGCCTCTCACTGTTAGTGAGTACCATTGCACACTATAATAGTGATGGGAAATGCATTAGTTTCCTTCTTTTGTTTTATGTTAATTCTTTGATGCAGAGGCCACGATGTATCAGATGGTATGCCATTTTTTGTGGCATTGTTGCATAGCTTTAGATAGATATCGTGCTATGATACATGGGAGGCAAACTTCCCTTTTTCTTTCAAGTTGTTTTGCTTATTTTTTGAGATGTTTACAAAGATGATGTGTACTTTTGATCATCGCCATGCTAGGCCAATGAATGAGGTGCAGATGCACATGTGGGGCGAGATGATACCCAAGAGTGGCAAACCAGAGTATCTTACCATTATTTCTACCGACACATTTAGGCTATTGGCCAGTGAGGGCGACCACATGCTCATCTTGGTTTTGTGTCCTTACATAGGGATGGATTGGCAAGAGTATTTGGGTTAAAATGTGAAGTTGGGTTACACTTTTGTGAGAATAGCTCGTGAAAAATTTGTGATTGCACCTTTTTGGCCGAACAATTTAATTTTTTGGTTGAATTAAATATATATATATATATTTAGTCGAACTATTTATCTTTTTGGTCGAATTAAATATATATCTTTTCGGCCGAACTAAATATTTTTTTCAACCAAATTAAATATTTTTTTTTGGCAGTAAAGTGAAACAGAAGTTTCGGTCAAAAAATTAAATGTTAAAATTATTGGTGGGCATATGATCTATTTTTGTATGATTAGTATTTATGTGCTACTAATAATTACATATTTATAAACATATGCTTGCTTATTTCTTCTTCTTCTAAGGTTTCCTTAGTTGTTTATGCATACAATCAGGTAAAGTTCCTTCAGTTTTAAAGTGACATTCATGAGCAACATAGCTTCAAAAACAACTACTGAATAGAAAATATTCAAAGTACAACAAACCATCAAGGATACACATTAACATAGTGTTTTGATGAAGGATTCACCCCTCCTGGGCCACGTCTCCTTGGTCCAACTTCCATGGCTTAGGCCTCTTTATTAGCTCAATGTTGAAAAAATGTTGTTTACAAAGCTCTATGGCTCCTTATACCTACACCAATGTGTTCATAATGTCCAAATTAGCCACGAACACCTCTTTCTGAGCTCAATTTGGTCGAAAATTGACTTCTCTATTGCTCAGTCAGTCTTTTCCTACATTTTCTCCTCTAATTCTTGAACATCTCCAGTTAGCACTGCTAATTTTGGTGGCGGGCCCGAATTTGGGGCACTGCCAAACTTACTGCTAGAATAAACTTGCAGTTAATTAATATAAACTGTGACTAATTAGAGTTAAAACGAGATTAGTGCTAACTTAAACCGTGACCTTCAGCAGCAATGGTGGCCTGTTCAGATGCGATGGTTAGCATCACATTAACCATCGTGGTTATGGTCCATCAGAACCGTTGGAGCACTAATTGTTAGGAATTATATCTGTCGTGTTCACATGTTAACCGCCGGAATAATGATTGTCAGAGCCACTGGGTTAACTAACCATTGGAGGTTGCGTTCACATTAGATCTCTTAACCGTCGGAGTGGAGGGTTATGTAGCCGCCAGGGTTAACAAACCATGACCGCTTGTGGTTTAAGGCATTGTGTTCACATGGGGGGAGGGTTGACCTGCGAGCTAGCCCTCCTCTAACCGCCAGCCTCCAAACAGTTACAACTCAAATACATGCAGTGAATACATTGGTTAAGAAACATTGTGTAGAGTGAATGGTTAAGGCGTAGATTTTGCAGGCGGTAGGTCGTGGGTTCGACCTTGATTCTGCCAATAAATTTTGCTCAAACATATATATCCAACCCGACCCTTAGGAGGTGCCACGTGGTGGCCTCCAGGCTTGCCACATGGCATTCTTCCATTGATCTATAAAAGAACCAATAAAAATGTGCCAAATCACCCTTGTACAACCCAACCAAATGACAAAACTTGTCCATCCCATTGTTGACCAATATTGACCATGCCTAGTCACCTACCCCGACAGTAGTATGGATTGTTGATTGTGCAGTGACTGGGCATTTTTTTTTTTGCAAATTTTGCCTATTTAGCAAAGCAATTAGAACATAATAAATTTCTCATACGAACTCGGTTTTCAATGAAACGAATTGGCCTAGGATCATTTTTTCAGGACAGACGCGGTTGTTCAAGTTTCGAGCCAATCTGATAACTTTGATTTTTGAGCTAAATACTGAGCACCTGATCATTCCTCCCCACTAGAAGCCTTTTGGACCCCAAAAGATACTATCAATTTTTCAATAGTTGAGGGTACCGCTCCCTCACCTTCTTAGTCTGCAACCATTTGGCTTGAGAAGGCTTTTGTCCCTTGGGTCCCACTCTAAGGTATTCAACATCCCCTCTCTTTGAAGTTCTGGTTCTTTTGTCAAATATGAGATCTTGCTGAAGCTCATCTAGATATTCTAGCAAGAAATCATTTATTGATGGCAACTGAACATGCTCTTCTTGATCATCAATCAAAGGAGGCTCAAACAATCTCAAATTCTCAACATTAACAACAAAGTATATTTGCATATAAGGAGGCAAATCAAGCTTAAATGCATTGTTACCAATCTTTTCCATAATTTTAGAGGGATCATAACGGATTGGTTTAAGATTTTTACCTTGCCCTTGAAGTCTCTCTTTGCTAATATATAACTAAACTTCGTCACCAAATTGAAATTTGTGATCAACCCAGTGTTTGTCATGCCTTTCCTTGTAGCTACTTTTACTTTTCTCAAGTTGTTCTTGCATTGTATCATGTATCAATTGAATTTTTTTTATGAACTTCCTTGCCTTATCGATGTCACTATGACCATCAAAAGTCGTCCAATCAAGGGAAAGTATTTACATAAAGCTATTTATGAGAAGGAAATGTTGGCAATACTACATGCACTTAAGAAATGGCGACCCTACCTAATGGGAAGACACTTCAAGGTAAAAATGGATCATGATAGCCTTAAATACTTTTTAGAATAAAGATTATCCTCTGAAGAGCAACAAAAGTGGGTCACAAAGATGTTGGGTTATGACTTGGAAATCATCTACAAAAAAGGGAAGCAAAATGTGGTGGCAGATGCACTCTCAAGAAAGGATGAGGATGTGGAAGCATTGTTGTGTGCCATTTCTATTATCCAACCAGATTGGATAACGAAGCAAGGGAGGAATGGAAGAATGATGAAGAAGTTTGGGCACTTATTCGAAAATTACAACAAGATTCCAGTACATCTGATATTTAGCTGGAAAAATGATTCGTTATGGTACAAAGATTGCTTATACCTCTGTAAGAATTCCCAACTAAAACAAAATATTATTATGGAATTGCACACTTCTCCCTTAGGAGGGCACTCAGGATTTTTAAAAAATTACCAGAGGGTTAAGATGGATTTTTTTTGGGATGGCCTTAAATCAGATATTCAAAAGTTTGTGGAGGAATGTTTGGTTTGCCAACAAAATAAAGTGGAAACAATTAATACACCGGGTCTATTACAACCTTTATCCATTCACAGCCAACGTTGGGAGGAGGTTTCAATGGATTTTATCACAAGTTTACCCAAGTCTGAGGGAAAGAGTGTCATCATGGTGGTAGTTGACAGACTTACCAAGTATGCACACTTTTGTGCATTATCACATCCATTTAAAGCTAGTACAGTTTTTAGTGCATTTATGGAAACAATTCAAAAGCTACATGGAAACCCAAAGATTATTGTAAGTGACAGAGATCCCATTTTCATTGGAAATTTTTGGACATAATTATTTTCTTGTCTTGTTACTCAGTTATCTCATAGATCATCTTATCATCCTCAATCTGATGGGCAAACTGAGATAGTAAAAAAATGTTTGGAAGGATATATTCGTTCCTTTGTATCTAATAAACAGACACAATGGGTCAAATGGTTGCCTCTGGCGGAATGGTGGTATAACACTTCCTTCCATACAAAAACAAAAATGATGACCCCATTTATGGCACTTTATGGTTATCAGCCACCATCCATCACATCATATTTAAGAGAAAATTCTAAGGTTCAAGCAGTGGAACATCACATCGAACATCAACAACAAGTCCTCCAACTCTTAAAGGATAACCTCATGTTGGAACATAATAGAATGAAACAACAGGCAGATCAACATCGCAGTGAAATAAGTTTTGATGCTGGTGATTGGATATTCCTACGACTACAACCATATAAGAAAATGTCTCTCAAGCAAGCTAAGAAGGATAATAAATTATCACCAAAGTATTATGGTCTATACAAGGTGTTGCAAAAGATTGGTGCTATGGCATATAAATTGGAGCTTCCTGCAGCTTCTCAATTGCACCCAATTTTCCATGTTTCATGTTTAAAGAAGGTTATAGGTGACAAGATCCCAGTTCAAACAATATTGCCAGAACTTGACGAGGAAGGAAAAATTATATTGGAATCGGAAGCAGTTACAGAAACAAGAACTCGACAGCTACAAAATCGATCAATTTCAGAGTATCTTATCAAGTGGAAGAACTTATCTGCTGAAGATTCCACATCGGAGGATGAGAATTTTATACAGAAGTATCCAGAACTACTCAAGTGTTGAGGACAACACTTTTTTGAAGGAGAGGTGCATGTTGGGTCCCTATAATACTAGTGATTACCTTAGTCTCCTTATACAGAAAGGAGGTTTTGTCATTTGAATCATCCAAGAATTGTTCATTTATGTAATGTAAAGGAGGTTGCCCCCTCGAAGAGGCTGAATTCTAAGGCGTTGATCTATATTTTCTATCTTTTCTTGAGCTAGTTTCATAACAGAAAAGTTAGGGACTTTATACCAATCTAAGTCTTTGATGAATAAACTGTTCCTATGGAAAAATTTGTATAACTGAGGATGAAAGATGGAGACTCAGTGACAGAGCATCTAAATGCATTTAATATTGTGGTAAGTCAGTTATCATCTGTTGATATTAAAATTTTGGATGAAGATAAGTGCATCAGTTTGTTGTCTTCTCTACCAGATTTGTGGGATAGTCTGGTTATTGCAATAGGTAGCAATGCAATTGCCTTACAGTTTGATGAAATAGTCTCATCCTTTCTGACAAAGGAAATGAGACGAAAAAATATGGAGAGCCAAAATGGTGATGCCTTGTTTGTACGAGGACGGTCCCAGAACAGAAAAAAAATAAGTCATTAAGTGGGAGGTCTAAATCTAGAGGGAGATCTAAATCTCTAGGAAAAATAGTAAAGGTGGTGTGCTAGAAATGTGGAAAGGAAGGAAACTACAAAAGGGACTATAAATCTAAAGCTCCTGATAAAGGAAAGGGATCTGATGATGCTCCTTCTACAAAGGCGAAAACCACCTTAGATGAAGGTTGGGATGTGTACTTAGCTTCTTCAAGTACACATGTAGATCACGAGGCATGGGTGATTGGCTCAGGTGCATCCTTTCACTTCATTCCCCATAGAGAGTGGTTCTGTGAGTATGAGAAATATGATGGTGGTGATGTCTTCATGACAGGAAGGCTAGTATCATTGGTTGCGAAAAAGTAAAGTTGAACTTGCAAGGTGGAAGGGTTAGAACACTTCCGGGAGTTCTGCATATTCCTGCATTAGCCAAAAATCTGATTTCTATAAGCAAGATGGATGATGCAGGTGTAAAAATAGTGTTCGAGAAGGATACCTGCAAGATGGTTTGGGGGCACTGGTATTGATGTGGGCAGTTCTAGTTGGAACTCTGTACAAGTTTCAAGGTAGCACTATTGTTGATGGGTGCAACAGTTCTGTGGTTCTTGAAAGTGGAGCAGAAAATCTAGTGGTCTCTGGAGAGAAGACCATGATGTGGCATCAAAGGCTTGGACATATTGGAGAGAAGGGCCTTTGAATACTTTTGGTAAAGGTATGGTAGAAGGTATGATTAATAGCTCTCTGGATTTTTATTTCTGTGAAAATTGTGTATATGGGAAGCAGAATCGGGTGAGTTTCGCCTCTGGTGGTAAGAGGGCAAAACAGATATTAGAGCTTGTAGATAGTGATGTGTTTGGACCTGTGAAGGTTCCATCACTGGGTAAGTTTGTGTACTATGTATCCTTTATATTTGACTTCTCAAGGAATACATGGATATATTTCCTTAAGATGAAATCTAAAGTCTTTAACAGGTTTAAAGAATTTAAGGCTCTCATGGAAAACCAGACAGAGAAGAAGATAAAGGCACTGAGGACAGATAACGATGAATAGTTTTGCCGTAAGGAATTTGAAGAATTCTGTAAGAAGTGTGGTATAGCATGACAAAAGACTACTCCATACACACCTGAGAAAAATGGAGTTATAGAAAGAATGAACAAGATGTTAATGGAAAGGGAAAGAAGCATGCTCAATGATACCAGGTTAGGACAGGAATTCTGGGCAGAGGCAGTGGAGACAACATGTTACCTGGTCAACAGATCACCTTCATCAGCGTTGGAGGATAAGACTCCACAAGAGGTATGGACTGGTAAGAAACCCTCTCTTTCACATCTGAGGGCATTTGGATGTGATGCATATGTACATGTTCCAAAGGAGAAACGAACCAAGTTGGATAGTTAATCTGAAAATGGCATCTTTATTGGGTATAAGGATGGTTTAAAGGGTTATAAGCTTTGGAACCTAGTAACAAGGAAGGTTGTGTACAATCAAGATGTGGTGTTCAGAGAGGTAAAAGATGTTATTAAACATGAAGTCCAACTAAGGAACCTGAGAAGATAGAGTTTGAGCTAAAGGAGGAAGAATTAGACTCTACAGCAGAGGAGGAATCAGAAGATGAAGAGCCACAAACTTCGGGCGTGAGAAGATTAGTTCGAGAAAGAAGGTAGCCACAAAGGTATAGTCCATTTGCTTTCTATTCAAAATTTTCTTTATCTATTACTGATGATGATCCCAAAACTGTGAAGGAAGTAGTAGATTAAGAGGATGGAAAACTCCTGAAAGAGGCCATGGTTGATGAAATGGCATCTTTGCACAAAAATGAGGCTTGGGATCTGGTGGAGTTGCCGGCTGGAAGGAAACCATTGGTAGCAAATGGGTGTTCAAGAAGAAGAAAAATGCAGAAGGAAATGTGGAGAAATACAAAGCTCGGTTGGTAGCAAAAGGTTATTCCCAAGGGCTAGGAATTGATTTTGGTGATATTTTTTCTCCTGTTGCCAAGGTAACTTCTATTAGATTACGTTTATCTATGGTTGCTACTTTTGATTTTGAGGTAGAAAAGATGGATGTGAAGACAACATTTCTTCACGGGGATCTAGAAGAGGAGATCTACATGAATCAACCTGAAGGCTTTGCGGTGAAGGGTAAGAAAGAACTAGTATGAAAGTTAAAGAAGTCTCTGTATGGGTTAAAACAATCACCAAGGATGTGGTATCAGAAATTTGATACATTTATATGGGGAATTGGCTTCACTAGAAGCAAAGCAGATCGCTATGTGTATTTTAAATTAATTGCTGACCATGTTATTTATCTGGTCTTGTATGTGGATGATATGTTGTTGGTTGTAAATGACAAAGAAATTATCTAGGATTTGAAGACCCATTTTTCCTCCAAATTCGACATGAAAGATCTTGGTGCTGCAAACTATATTTTGGACATGGAAATTAAAAGAGATCAGACAAAGAGGAAGCTCTGGTTAAACCAAAGGAAGTATGTCGAGACAATATTGCAGAGGTTTAATATTCAGGATAGTAAACCGGTGAATGTTCCTATTCCTGTAGGTATAACGTTATCTGTTGAACAATGCCCCAAGACACAAGAAGAGGAAGAGGACATGTCTCATGTTCCATATGTAAGTGCAGTTGGTAGCCTAATGTATGTGATGGTTTGTACTAGACCAGACATTACACATGTAGTGGGAGTATTGAGCAGGTTTATGTCAAAACCAGGGTAGGAGCACTGGACAACAGTGAAGCGGGTTTCTAGGTATTTGTGTGGCACTAGTGATTATGGTTTGTGCTATGAAGGAAGACTAGGATTGGACAGAGTGTTGGATATTCATGGGATTGTTGATGCAGACTGGGCTGGAGATCTGGATCAAAGAAGACCTACAAGTGGGTATGTGTTTAGCCTATTTGGAGGTGTAGTGAGTTGGATGAGTAAGAAACAATCTATAGTGGCACTATCAACTATAGAGGCAGAATACATGGCAGCCACTCATGCAAGCAAGGAAGCAGTTTGGTTGCAGAGATTGTGTTCAAGTATGGGGTTAGTACAGGGAGCTATAAGGATAGATAGTGACAACCAAAGTGCAATTTTCTTGGCAAAGAACCCTGCATATCATTCAAAGACAAAGAACATTGATGTTCAATATCACTTTGTGAGGGATATGATGGAAGACAAAAGGGAGGACACTTTGAAGAATATTGCAGATACATTGACAAAATCTGTGAGCTCTGAAAAGTTCTCTTGGTGTAGAGAAACAATGGGCATTGCAGGGTTGGATAAATGGCCAAGCTCTCTTGTGGCTCCCTGTGGAAAGAAAACAACGAGTGGGAGAATGTTGCGTTGTGTTATATTCTTTCCACAACTAACCCACGTAGTTAACTGGGGGGATAGAAGGGGGCGGAGCCCCCCTTCATTGCACTGATTGCGTTGCGGGGTGAGTCACAGGGGGTTTGAGGGGTGTAGGTAACCCCACTCTATGGGGTTCATGGCAGCGCCCCGAAAAATTTTGGTTTCGGACTCTATATTAGGTTGGGCAAACCTACCTATGGTTTTATGCATGTTTTTTGCACATGGTTTTGGACGTGATGGTTTTCGGTCCATGGTTTTGGACACGATGGTTTTCGGTCCATGGTATTGGATGCTTCGGCATGTATAAATATGCATTGTAACATTGAAAGGAACATAATGAAAAATCAAGCTGGTAGTCCTGATTTTGGGATCCAGGGGAAAATATCTGTGTATATGTATTTTATGTGTTATGCTCTCGCATTGTTTATTTTCTGTGTTTTAGAATTCATATGCAGGTAATTTTTGTATGGGGTTAAAACCTAGAATTAGAACAATTTTTCTCAAAGGAATACGGGATGAGTATATTGATATTCTCAATGTGACGGGTAAAGGAGATATTTCATACTTACCATTCGATGAAATTGTTGAATTATGTCAAAAGTATTCTAGAGGTAGAGCCAAAATAGGAAAAAATAGATATAACTTCAAGAGATTCTAAATCAACATCAAGAGGAGTAACAAGAGTAGAAATAGGGAGTTTGTTAGAAAACTTTAAAACTGGTTTTTTGAGCACCTTAGGAACACAGGTTGATGTATTGAAAGAAATGAATAAACAAGAAGAAGAAGAACAAATAGTATCAATCTTTTGTCCTAATTGTATGAAGAAACATCCTTTACGAGAATGTCATTTGGATAATATACATGTTTTTGGACTTCGTACAGAAAATCATGTCACAGATGATTATCCAACATTAAAAGATTTGCAAGCAATCCAACTAGAAGAAACTAAATGATTTTATTATATGTCACCAAGAAGAGCTTGTCAACCATGTTTTGTAGGTACATCTCAATAGTTTCCTCAACAAATTCCCTAGAATATTTAGTATAAAAATTCCTGGAATACTCTTATGCCATGGAAAATTTGGCTCCCTCAAAATCAAAACCAAAGTTGGTTAGGATATTCTTATGGAGCCCAACCTCCCCAGCAATTTTACCCTAAAAAACCATATCAACAACAATATCAATCTTATCCTCAATAGTCATATCAACAACCATATCCTCAACAACCATTTCCATATCAACAATTCCAACAATCCCCTCAATCAAATCCATTCACACAACAATCAATGCCTGCACTAACTCAACATCAACAACATCAGCTTCCATCTAATGAAACACCACCTAGACCAACTCAATTACCAGCTCAGCCAGTAGAAAATACGAGTAATAGAGTGGAAAGGCCAGCATATAATGTGGAAGAAACAACATTATTTCCTACATATCCTATTCTTCCTATTCAAGAAATCCACTTGAGGTTTGGAAAAGATCTACAAAAATATTCTCCACCAATCATAGAAGAAAAAATTGAAGAAGGAGACCAATCTAAAAAATCTAGTCCAAATAATCAAATTCAGAAAAGTAAAACCATTATGACTCAAACACCACCTTTCCCATAAAGGTTAGTAGAGCAAAAAACTTCAATTTCTCTTCCTAAATTTGATATCTTAGATTAATTAAAGAATTCTTATGTCAAAATTCCTTTGTTGCAAGCTATCAAAGATATTCCAATCTATATAAAAACAATAAAGGAATTATGTATTAAGAAAACTGGTAGAAAGAAAAGAGATCCACCCATAATCCAAGTCATTGGAAAATTAGCTAGTCTCATGTTTGCAAAAACAACAATTGAAAAGTATATTTGATCTGGATTTAAACAGGAACACAATAAATTACAAAGATAACCATAAACATAGAGATGAAGTGGAAATAATACTTCATTTCATTAATGTAAAATACTAAAATATGCTTACAAACAACAATGGAAATAAACCAGCTAGGGCGATGGTAGCTTATCATTGAGAAAAGATGTGGCGGCTACATGCCTCTGAACTGTGTTATAATGAGGCTCAAAGGCCCTATTTATTGTTGACAAAGATGGGAAAACCCTAAACATCCAAAAACCTAACCCTACAAGATGAAACACCAAATTGTTGGCCCCGTTGGGTAAATTGGTATATCAACTTCCTGGGGTCGTAACTTTGGCATACGATCTCCGTTTGGCGCGTACAATATCTTGTTAGAAGGAGCTATCTGAGAACTACAACTTTGGGAAGAACAACATTTTTCACCCCATGTTGCTCCCAATTGTTCCAAAAAACATCGTTTAGGGCCTCAAAATGGCTTTGAAAGTTCAGGACCCGAAAAACTGCTAAAAATAGTAAATTGTGCTACAATTAAGGAAACTATAAAGCTGAAAAAAACAATGGTGGGGGTCCAAGTGGACTTGGTGGGTGGCCACCAATATCCACCTGAATCATTCCTCCCCCTTAGGAAGCAATGGTCCCCATGGTGTTGAGTTCCTCCATGAGATGAGGAAACTTATGCTGAACTTGGTCCCTGGTAAGCCACTTGCCCTGGTGAAGGAGTTGGCCTACTTTGACAACTCAATACAGTTGGATATTATGTTGGAAAGTGTGCTTGATCTGTGTGTCCATGATCTGATCAGTTGCATCTTGTTCCATGCAATCTGGATTTAACTCTATGGGTGTGAGTTATTCTGCAATGTCGGATGTGTCTAGTAATGGTGGAAAGTATGGCCAAAGGTGGTCCACATTGAACACTGGGTGTAGGCTAAGGAATGGGGGAATGCTCAGCTCAAATGCATTGTCTTCCAAAACCTTGGTAATGGTGTAAGGACCATATCAGAGTGATCTAAGTTTCTGATAGGCTCCGGTAAGGCGTTCCTTTTGCAAATGCAACCAAACTTTGTTGCTCACCTGAAACTTATGTGGCACCTGATGTTGATCATGTCGCTGCTTGTACTTGGCATTTGATTTCTCCAGAATGTCATGGACCTACTAGAGAATATGTTGGATGTGCTCAATGAAGCTATTTTCCTTATCTGTTTCAGACTGGACATGAGTCGAATCTACGTGAGTAGCTGCAAATGGCATGGCCACATCAATGGGACATAGTGGAATCCCAAGCCCACCTAAAAAGGGATGTGGCCAATCGAGCTGTGGAGAGCTTGGTTGTAGCTGTGTTGAGCATAGGGGAGGATCTTGTCCCATGTGCATGGATGCTTTGAGTTGTACATGCGTAGAATGTGTACAATCATCCTGTTGGCAACCTCTGTTTAGCCATTAGTTTGAGGATGGAAGGCTGTGGACTTAGTGAGTTTGGTGTCTAACATCGACCAGAGACTGGACCAAAATGTACTAAGGAACCTGTTGTCTCGATCTAAGATGATAGACTTTGAGATCCCAAAGTTTACCCACACTCATTCAAAGAAGAGTTTAGCAGTGGCTTCTGCTCTGATATTCTTCTTACAGGCCAGCATAATGGCCATCTTCAAGAACCTGTTGACGACCACAAAAACATAGTTGTTTCCATGCTTAATGGAAGGAAGGCCTGACATGTAATCCATGGAGATAGATTCCCAAGGTCAACTAGGGGTAGGCAGCGGGGTATAGAGGCTTTGCTTCTTGACGGTTGGTTTGGCAATGGCGTAGGTAGTGCATGATCTGATGTACTTCCTGACATCCTGTCGACGATTTGGCCAACAGAAATACTTCTGCAATACTACCACCATTTTCTTGACCCTGAAATACCCAACAACCCAACTGTAGTGTGCTTCCCAAATCATCTTGGCATGCTCACTTGAAGGAACACAAAGGTGACCCAGGTGGCATAATAGGGCATCCTGGAGGTTAAAATTTAGAACATGCCGACCCTCCAAGAGTGTCTGGTATGTGTAGCCAAATTCTTGATTGCTTTTGTGGAGAAGTGGCCAATCAGAAGTCTCGTGCCACAAGAGTTAAGCACAGTGGTTAATGCCATGATCGGTGGTCGACTGAGGAAATCTGCAACATGATTGGTGCTTCCCTTCTTATAATTGATATTCAAATGGAACTATTGCAGGTATGTGGACCACTTCTGATGGCGATCATTCTGCAATTTTCCTTGGGCCTGTATGAACTGGAGGGGTCGGTGGTCTGTGTGGATGACTATTTCCTTCCCCATAATGTAATGTTTCCATTGTTGACAGGTCTGCACAATGGAATACATCTCTTTGTCATAAGTGGGATACTTTTGGACTGTGTCTAAAAGTGTCTCACTGTGATATGCTACTAGATGCCCATGTTGTGTAAGGACTGCCTGTTGGAAATAATACTGAGAGGGGGGGGGGTGAATCAGTATTACCACATTAATAAAACTTTTTCATTTCCATAATCACATTCATATATGTTACTTCCACAACTTCTTATGATTAAGTTAATTGATCTTCAATGAGTGCATTAGAACATTATTAACCATATTATCAGTTAACAGATGCAGTAACATAGAATAGATCATCACACATAAGGCACACACATGAACACCATGATATAAGGTGGAAACCCAATGCGGGAGAAAACCACCTGCTGCAAGTCATCTCAATCTTCTTCTTAATAAGAAAATCCTTTTACAATATTTGTACTGGTGCAGTCTTATACCAGTACGGGAGCTACAACCCCCTTTGCTCTTGTACTAGCCGATCCATTTACTAGTACGCAGGCTGCTACCTGCTACAAAGCTCCAAAGATTCCCCTTTGCTTTGTACTAGCTTAAGTACTAGTACGTAGGCGCCGGCCTACAATCTTCTCTCCTCTAGGTACCACGTTTCACCAATTTTCATACTGGATACACTGAAGCACAACACATAATCTGAAAGGCCACGTTTCATCCAATTTTCATACTGGACCCATAAACATGAAATGATCATCAAGTACCAGTAAGTCACCCAGATAACCAGATCCACAATAACAGTAAACTAAACCCAGTACACATTATCAACAAAAATCAGTCAACAAAAGACCTTAAGACAGATATGCAATTTCCTTTTCTCTGGCCTCCGTTGCTACGCACTTCACCTTCTGTGGCGTCGCGCACCTCCGCAGCTGCACCTTCTGTGGCACCTTCTGTGGCATCTCCTGCACTACGCCTTCTGTGGCGCCTTCGCACTGCGCCTTCTCTGGCGTCTCCTGTGGCACCTCCGCACTACGCCTTCTGTGGCGTCTCCTGTGGCGTCTCCGCACTGCGCCTTCTGTGGAGCCTTTGTGGCGTCTCCGCACTGCGCCTTCTGTGGCGCCTTCGCACTGCACCTTCTGTGGCGTCTCCTGTGGCGTCTCCGCACTGCGCCTTCTGTGGCGTCTCCACACTACGCCTTCTGTGGCGTCTCCTGTGGCGTCTCCGCACTGCGCCTTCTGTGGCGCCTTTGTGGTGTCTCTGCACTGCGCCTTCTGTGGTGCCTCCTGTGGCGTCTCCGCACTGCACCTTCTGTGGCGCCTCTGTGGCGTCTCCACACTGCGCCTTCCGTGGCGTCTCCTGTGGCGTCTCCGCACTGCGCCTTCTGTGGCGCCTCTGTGGCGTCTCCGCACTGCGCCTTCTGTGGCGTCTCCTGTGGCGTCTCTGCACTGCGCCTTCTGTGGCGTCTCCGCACTACGCCTTCTGTGGCGCCTCCTGTGGCGTCTCCGCACTGTGCCTTCTGTGGCGCCTCTGTGGCATCTTCGCATTGCGCCTTCTGTGGCGTCTCCACACTGCACCTTCTGTGGCACCTCTGTGGCAACTCCTGTGGCGCCTCCGCACTGCGCCTTCTGTGGTGCCTCGCACCTCCGCAGCTACGGCTTCTGTGGCGTCGCGTACCTCCACAGCTGCGCCTTCTGTGGCGCCGCGTACCTCTTATTTTCTTCAATATTTGATAGCTGATCATCAATCTCTGCTGCTGACTTGAACTACTGTGATCTATCACCTGAATGGGTTGCCATCAAGGACAACACTTTAGCCATAATGCCAACAATCTCCCCCTTTGGAATTGATGGCAAAGCTTACTTGTGAACTGTCATCTGATCCCTTTTTGCTGTCCAGTAACCCATGCACTCTGTCACATCTGATATTTCTTCTGTAGATTCATCTAAATGTATACAAGTGAGATGATCTTCTATGAGAGGGTTGCCATCAAGTACCACACATGCATCATAATGCCAACAAAGATGTAAAGGCATGGTATATATTACAATGTTGGTGGTTGGTGGGTTGAAACCTCTGCTCGAGACTCCGGCATTCTGATATGGATTAATATACATATATAGTAACATATGCATTCAAATTTGGGTGACATGTATCTCTGTGCTCGGTTGGCTTATACATTGGATATATGGTAATATATACTATAAATGGTTGTCTGTTGTAGTGGATGTGGGATAATTTTATTACCAAATAAGGGGTTTGGCAACCATGGGGTTGACTTCGGCTGTCGGCCCTTTTTTCCGGCACCTTCAATCCTGCAACAATAAATATAAAATCAACAAATCCATTAACAAGCACCTAGGTAGCTTGACTGGTGAGCAGATTCCGACAAAGTCTTAGTAGTTTCGGGAGGTCACAGGTTTGACTCCCCTTGACCCCAAATTTTTGGGATTTCATGCCAAAATTGGGAAAATCCAGGCTGACATGTGTCAGCACTATATTGGCCCATTCTTTCCAATCACATGCCGCCATGTCACTGCTCCTGCTAACGTCATCTAGGATGCGTGGCATGTTCTCAGGATGCCACGTCCTGTTGACGTCACCCTGTGTTGATAGTTGAATTTGACTTAGACCTATTGACCTTGACCTATCGACTTTGACCTATTGACTTTGACTTTTTGACTTTTTTGTCATTTACCCTAATTTTTCCCAAAACATTTCACAGGCCATAACTTCTTCATCCGAACTTGGATTTACTTTTCGTTCACATTGTTGGAATTGTATCGACGAGCACTTAGATTTGATTCAACTTTCAATTACGTTTCAAGACTATGATTTGGGGACAAAATTGAATCCATTTTGGATCAGTGCTACCTATAGTCGAGTGTGATGCTACCTGAAATGTAGTGTGGTATTGCCTGAAGTGCAGTGTGGTGCTGCCTACAATGATCAACTAGTAAATTGAAGATTCACTCATAATTAACTCATGCAAGTCATATCAAAGAAAGTCTCAATTGAGATTAGAGTTCAGGGATAATGTATTATGAGTTGTATAATCATCTAAATTGTACGAATGGTGAAATTCATAATTGAGGGATTTCCCAATTAAATAGGGGTTAATTCCTTGAGGATCCGTGCAAATAAATAAGGACTTTGGAAAGCAAAAAATTGGTTAAGTATTACCCAAGTATTGCCTAGGAAGCAAAGAGATAAATAGAGATAGTATAGAGATTACTCGACCTTGAGAAAGTCATTGTAATCTTCTCATATTTTTTGACTAATTCAATATACATATACTTGGGGTTTTTTTGCTATGGATTTCCCAGGAAATCATTGTGTTATGTGTTGATTGCATTCCTTCTCTTGTAATATTTGTTATTTCACAATCATTTATTTGTTTTTGCTAATGAGTAGAGTAAATTAAGTCTATTGTTTTAGAATATTACAATTAGCAATTTGAATCTAAAGGGAATTTCAATATGGTATCAAAGCTAAGATCACTATAGAAGAGGAGAATACGAGTTTTTCTTTTGTAGGTGAAATTGAATTTGCAATATCATACTTCAGAGCTAGCAAGATGTTGTTCTATGTATTGAGACTCGAATATGCCCTTGAGGGTAGTTCAAGCTATATTGCTTGGAAGGACAAGATGGAGGCAGCGTTGGAAGATAACAAGATTAAGGAGTTCATAGACAAAGATATTCCTAAGCCTCCAGCATCTGATGCTCAAGATCCAGCAAAGTGGAGAAAATGTGTGGCAAAGGCAAGAAGGATTATCCTAGAAAGAGTTTGATATTATATTGTCTCACACCTCCATGATAAGGAGACCCCATATGCGATACAGAACTCCTTGATAGGCTTGATTCAAAAGAAAAATGGCCACAAGAAGCTGGCACTAAAGGATAAGCTCAAAAAAATCAAGATGGAGAAGGGTGACACAATGTCGAAGTCCTTGACCGAGTTCACCCAATGTCAGGATGAGCTTGGAAGTGTTGGTGTTAAAGTTGTTGAAGATGATCTAGTGAGCCTAGCACTTCTAGGACTTCCCAAGAGCTGGAACAACTACCAGGACTCAGTTAATGTGAGGGAGAAGCTATCAAAGTCAGAGCGTTTGTGGTCCGACTTGGTGCAAGAAGAGATTCGATGAAACACCAGAGATACATCCTCATCCAGCATGATTATGAGAAGAATTGTGCCTTAGATGGAAGGGAAAATAAAGGGAATGGGAATTCATCCCATTCCAAATCAGATTCCAGTCAGGGCAGAAACAAGAAGGACAAATCGAATATTAAATGTTTTCACTATCATGAGCTGGGACACTATGCCACGAAGTGTCTACACAAGAAGGTCGACTAAAAGCCTTTGAGAGGAGTGGTAGGTGAAGCTCTTGCTTCACAATTCGAGATGGATTTCAGCCTCATTGCTTACATGGTGACATCGGTGATGGGTAGTGTGTGGTGTGTGGATAATGGAGCCTCATTCCTAATGATCGACAACAAATATTTCTTTAGTGACTTGGAGGAGAAGGACCTCGAGATGCACATCAAAATGGGAGATGATGGGAGGTATATCACGATCAAATTCGGTACTATTACCTTTCATAGGCAGTCTAGTTCTCCTCTCACATTAAAATATGTCATGTATCTTCTGGGTTTGAAGAAGAATTTGGTTTCAGTTGCCATGTTGGAGGACCTTGGCTATGATGTGATATTTAGCAAGGGAAAGGAGAAGAGATGGATAATGGAGCCTCATTCCATATGAGTGTCCATTTGTGGTCTAACTTGTTGCAAGAAGATATTCGAAGGAACACCATAGATGGATCCTCATCCAACCATGATTATGAGGAGAATTGTGCCTTAGCTGGAAAGGTGAAGAAGGATAGGGTAGAAGGAAGAAGGATAGGTCGAATATTAAATGTCTTCAACAAAGCTAGGACTCTATGCAACAAAGTGTCTGCACAAGAAGGTTGAGAATAATTCCATCTCTTACATGGTGACGTCAGTGATGTGTAGTGTATGGCACCTAGATAATGGAGTCTCATTCCATATGACCGACAACAAATAGTTCATCAGTGACTTGGAGGATGACCTCGAAATGCATATCAAAATGGGAGTTGATGAGAGGTGTAGCACGATCAACATCAATATTGTTACCTTTCATAGGGATCCCTATTCTCCTCTCACATTAAAAGATGTCATGTATGTTATGGGTTTGAAGAATAATTTGGTTTCAGTTGCCATGTTGGAGGACCATGGCTACGATGTGATATTTAGCAAGGGAAAGGCCTTCCTTACTCACATAGCCTTAGGAAAAGTGAAGCGGGTTGAGCTTCGGGTGAAGGACCTCTACCAATTGGATGTAGAAGAATGTACTACTTTGAGCATAAAGGAAGGGAAGGTGCAGAGTCGAGACATCAGTGAGTTGTGGCTTAGAAGATTGGGTCACTTTCACCACAGATTTTTGAAGATCATGAAGCAAATTTATTCGGGACTTCCCAAGGGTACATTATGGGAGAGAGACACATGAAAATGGTGTACATTGGGGAATTATACCAAAGCTACCTTTCATGATAAAGAAAGTAGAGCGTAAGTGATCCCTGAGAGGGTTCACTCAGATGTGTGTGGACCGTTCTCGAAAAAACCCATAGAAAAGCATAGGTATTATGTATTATTTGTAGGTTATTTTTATCGTAATTGTTCTATCTTATTCATGCAAAATAAAAACCATACGTTCCCTAAATTTTATGAATTTAAAGCACTTGTGGATAAAGATACTGGCAGGAATGTTAAAGCTATCAGGTGCAATAATGATGGAGAATATGTTGAATAAATTCAACAAATTATGTGCACCGGAAGGAATTAAATGGGATTTAATAGCAACTCATAACCCACAACATAATGGGGTGACTGAAAGGAAGAATAATGCCATCACTTACATGGTGACATCAACGATGTGTAATGTGTGGTACCTGGATAATGAAGTGTCATTCCATATGACTGACATCAAAGAGTTCATCAGTGACTTGCACGAGAAGGACCTCCAAATGCATATCAAAATGGGAGTTGATGAGAGGTATAACATGATCAACATCGGTATTGTTACCTTTCATAGGGAGCCTAGTTCTCCTCTCGCATTAAAAGATGTCATGTATGTTATGGGTTTGAAGAAGAATTTGGTTTCAGTTGCCATGTTGGAGGACCATGGCTACGATGTGATATTTAGCAAGGGAAAGGCTTTCCTTACTCACATCGCCTTAGGAAAAGTGAAGCGGGTCGAGGTTCGGGTGAAGGACCTCCACCAATTGGATGTAGAAGAATGTGCTACTTTGAGCATAAAGGAAGAGAAGGTGCAGAGGGTCACTTTCACCACAGATTTTTGAAGATCATGAAGCAAATTTCTACAAGACTTCGCAAGGGTACATTAGAGGAGAGAGACGGATGAAAATGGTGTACATGGAACAATGTAAACTTTGAAACAAGAACTATAAACTCAAAACGAGAACTCTAGCCAAAAAACCTCGTAAAAACATCATAAACAGTCCTAAAAACGAAAATTTAAAAATGGCGGTGAAAACCAATTTCTTGTGCAAAAATTGTCCAAAAAACACCTTCAAAACGAAGTGTTGATGTTCGAAGAACATTTTTTTTTTCCAGTGGTAAATTTTGTGCAAAATACACCTTCAAAACGAAAAGTGTTGATGTTGGGATAACAAAAAAAACAAATTCAAGGGTAAAATTTCAACATTTTGAAATAATGGTGTAAAATATTTTATCATGACACCAAAATCATTAAAATTTCAAAAACAATTATGAAAACATAAATTAATTAATTAATTAATTA
>APFE030247468.1:58696-95729 GCA_000404065.3 Pinus taeda | reverse complement strand
CCCGCTTGCTACCCAGTGGGGGCATGGCCGTTGGTAGAGGGTTGTGTGCAGCCCTACGTGCACGTGCCCCCACTTGGGGCGAGCAATTTTGTTTAAAAAAAGTTAAATGCTTTTGCTTATTTGTTTTTAAATAAACAATGAAAATTTTATATCAATATATATATATATATATATATATATATATATATATATATATCAAAACACATTTTTTACCAATGTAAAATGTTTTTTTATTTTTTTTTGTTTTTTATTTTGGAAAGACATATATTTTTAAAATTTTCATATATTTTTAATTTTTTTTTTAATAAATTTGAGTTTATTTGTTTTTTTAGTTTTTTTAAATGTTTTTTAATATTAATTTTTACTAGTTTTTAATTTTTTTGTTAATTCTCTATTTTTGTTTAATCCCTAGTTTGTTTTTAATTTTTGTTTCCTAGGTTTTTTAATGTTTTTTAAAATTTTCTATTTTACTTACTAACTTTATATTATAATTATATATTATATATTATATATTATATATGTTTTTTTCCAAATTTCTTTTATGGTTTATGATTATATTTTTTGTTTTTTTAACAATTTTTTATTTTTTGTTTGTCATTTTTATATATTTTTATATTTGTTTTTTTTTTACTAATCAACATTTTAAAAAAAAAGGAAAAATAAAACAACTTCAAAATTCGTTAATTAATCATAATTTAAAAAAAAATTGGACATAATAAATTTTAAAGTGTGAAAAATAAGTCCTCTAAAAAAATAGTTGCATCTACATATTTCAAAATCATCATGAAAATCACTAATATTTAAAAATAAATATTTATATTTGATACATAAGAAAATTTAAAATGTCAAAAATATGTTCCCAACAAAAAGAAGTGTATTCTGCTTAACCACTTTTGAAAATCAGGTCACGTTTTTACTACCCTTACGGAATGGGTAATCATATTTGTTATTTAAAATGCCAAAAACTATGCTCTAAAAAAAATATGTGTTCTGCATTGCCCCTTTTCAAAATCAGGTCAATTTTTTGTTATCTCTACGAAACGAGTAACAGTATCAGTTCCCGTTTCAAAGTTTACATTGTTATTGGGGAATTATACCAAAGCTACCTTTAATGGTAAAGACAGTAGAGCATAAGTGATCCTTGAAAGGGTTCACTCAGATGTGCGTGGACCATTCTCCGAAAGATCCATGGAAAAACGTAGGTATTACGTATTATTTGTAGATTCTTTTTATCGTAATTGTCAGATTATATTCATGGAGAAGAAAGATCATACGTTCTCTAAATTTTGTGAACTTAAATCACTTATGGAGAAAGATACTGGTAGGAATGTTAAAGCTATTAGGTGCAATAACGATGGAGAATGTGTCAAATAAATTCAACAAATTATGTGCATCAAAAGGAATTAAATGGGATTTAATAGCAACTCATAACCCACAACATAATGGGGTGACTGAAAGGAAGAAAATAAGTATTATGGGAGTTGCATGGTGATGTTACATGATCAGGGCCTATCGTTCCACTTGTGGGTTGAGGCATGCAACACAACTGTTTATGTTCAGAACATAAGTCCTCATCGAATTATCGAGCTGAGTACATCGGAAGAATCCTTTTCAGGTAAGAAACAAGATGTGGCATGCTTTAGGATATTTGGTTCATCAGTCAACTTTCCTGTTACCAAGGATGCATGGAAAAAGCTAGAAAAAATAGTTGAGTTGGGCATATTTGTGGGGTACACTGATACTCCTCATAACTATTGACTGTATCTACCATCTCACTGGATGACAGTGGTTCATAGAGATATGAAGTTCGATAAAGAGAAGGCCATGAGATGTTTCCTTAAGAGGGAGCTTCAATTGCAAGGAGAAGAGGACAGCCCCAAGAAATGAACCTTAGGATGATGTGGAGAAGCCACATGCAGAGGAGCAGAAAGTGGAAGAACCTACTCATGCAGAGACTTCCAGAGATAGAAGGAAGCACACCAAAGAGGATGACAGATTGATGCATGACGATAGAGACAACGTGGGAGCACCCACATCACAACATAATCACGAGAGGTCACCAAACCAGTACATTAGCTACTTGGATCTAATGAGAGAGAGTATAGAGGTTGAACCATCCTCATTCGAGGAAGCACTTGAACAACCAGTATGGGTTGATGCCATGGTTGAGGAGTATTACTCCATTATAAAAAAAAATGTTTGGGAAGTGGTCCCAAGACCATAAAATAATTTAATGGTGAGTTCTAGATGAGTTTACAATGTAAAGCAAGCAACAAATGGGATTGTGGAGAAATAAAAAGTAAGATTTGTGGCCAGAGAGATCCCTCAAGTGGAGGGAATTGATTATGAGGAGACATTTGCTCGAATATAAATATACTCTTCCATCAAATATATTCTAACACTTTTAGTGCATATTGGATGGAAGATACATCATATGGAAGATTGAGAAAGAGGTGTATATTGAGCAACTAGAATGATTTGAGACTTTCAACAGAGAGTCACGTGTGTAGACTAAAGGGAACATTGTATGGACTAAAACAAGAACCCTATGCTTAGTACATGAGGATTGGCAACTATTTCTTTATGTTAGGCTTCACCAAAAGTGAAGCAGATGAAAACCTTTACAATATTGTGGTTGAAGGTAAACTGTTGATTATAGTATTATATGTCAATGATTTAATTCTAACAAGTGATGAGAAGCAAATCAAATCTTGCAAGAGAATTCGAGATGAAGGACCTGGCGCTCATGCATTATTTCCTTGGTATGGAATTATGAGAAGAAGGGGAGTTTTTTGTCTCTCAGGGCAAGTATGCCAACGAGGTATCAAAGAGGTTCCACATGGAGAAGATCAAACCCTTGGAGACTCCTCTAGTAAGTAATTGGAAGAAGGAAGATGCTACATTAGGTTAGGTAGGGAAGGCTAATATTTATAGGAAACTTGTGGGTTTACTTTTGTATTTGGTCAACACAGAACCGGGCATATGTTTTGCAATTAACCAAATTATTCAAAAAATGGTTAGGCCAAACAAACTCTATTGGAAGGCAGCTAAACATGTGTTCAGATACCTCAGAGTCACCACTTAATTTGGTCTTTGGTACAAATAGACAGAGGGAGTCAAGCTTCAAGGATTCACAAATTCATATTGGGCAAGAAGTCCATCTGACAAAAAGAGCACATTAGGGGAAATCTTTAGTACTAGGTCAACAATAGTTTCTTGGTACAACAGAAAGCAAAGATTAGTTGCCTCAGTTCAACGAAGCACAGTACATGGCTGCTAGTCAAGAAACTTATGAGGCTCTCTAGATGAGGAAGATCCTTGTTGGGTTATTTGGTCAGTAGATGGATCCTATAGTGATTTAACGTGACAATAAGAGTTGTATGAAACTCTTTGAGAATCTAGTTTTTCATGATCTCTCCAAGCATATCGACATCCAGTATCATCATCTGCGAGATTGTGTGTAGAGGAGAATCATGTTGTTGGAGTAAATTCCTATAAAGGAACCAGATGCATATATTTTGACAAAATCCATTGTCAAGATGCAAATTTGAGTCTCACAGAGCTAGGATTGGGGTAGCAGATTATCCCTTTTTTATTGAGAAGGAGTGTTGAAAATGCAACACGAAAATCCTAATTAAAATTTTTCCTTCAATTAAATTGGCAATAAATTGTAATTTCACATCCCATTATAACTTGTATTAGTTAACTAAATTAATTTGACTTAGTTGGCTCAGTTAATTCGAGTTAAGGGTCTAACTAGAATCATGTAGAGTGTCTCATACATTTAGGAGCACTAGTTTAGTTTATTTCAGTTCAGTCTAACTAAGTTAAAGTAAGTTAAAGTAGTTCTATTGGAGGAACTAGTGTTAAAAATAGCAACAAGAAATGCTAAAAATAGAAGTGCTAAAAATAGAAATCCTATAAATAGAATTTTGGGATACATTCCAATTTTAGTTAGTCCTTGAACTAAAATTGAGAATTAAAATTTGAATTTGATCTTACAAGTTTTTAAAGAAATAATTAATTAATTCATCTTGAGTTAATTAGTTGGTGAAAATCAAACATGAAGTCTTTCTAGAGACATGCAACAATTATCCCTTAATTAAGGAGAGAAGGATGAGTTGTATTTGAGTTGAAATTAGTTATCTCAGTTAACTGAGTTAAGTCCAATTAGATTAGTTCCAACACTTTGTGGAACTGATTCTGAGTTCAGTTAGTTAATGCATGCATGCATGTAACTAGTGTAATTCAGATAACTGAATATTCTCTCATAAATAAATCATGCATGTCTGTTCAGTCAGAGACACAGTTGAGATCAGAGGATGGGACAATGTACTATCAGTTGCAGGAATATTCCCTTGAGTATATCTCTTGCATGAAGAGGGAATTCATTCCTTGAGGATTGTGTAGTTATTGCTAAGTTTGGTGAGTTGTGTGAGAGGTGAATTCACACAGGTGGCAGCCAGAGGACCCAAGAGAAACTGCACAAGGAAATAGGAGGCTTGGAGTATTGAAGGAAGGCATATGTTGTGTCTATTCAGTCTATGAGTAGCATTGAGGGATTGTACTGAGAGCTGGATAGCTTGTGAGCTAAAGCTTTATGTAATCCAGAGGTATTTCAACTTGTATGATAATATAGATAGCAGGGTTTTTAACTGAAGATTTCCCCAGAGTATTCTTTTGTGTTCATGTGTGATTGATTTATCATTCTCTGTTATATGTGTTCTATTTGATCTTACTCAAAATTGATTAAGCTTTTGTAAGTTTGTTTGTAGAAGTAGATTAAGTTTTTTGCTTTAGTATATTGCATTATCAGGTGATCTACAGTGAGAATTTCTACATGGTAATAGAGCAAAGGTGATCAAAGTGGAGAACAATATAGAAAGAAGGGAGAAGTTTGAAGCTTGAAGTTCCTAATTATAGAAATCGAATTCTTATCACATCTCAAATTTCACCAATGGCGTTCAACAGTTTAAGACTCAATTATGCTTTAGATGGGAGCTCAAATTATATAGTCTCGAAGGATCACATGGAAGCTGTATTAGAGGACAACGGTTTGAAGGAATTCATTGATCAAAAAGTCCCCAAGCCAGCAGCTGCTAATGCCCAAGAATTGGTGGAATGGAAGAAATGTGTGGCTAAAGCAAGGAGAATTCTTCTGGAGGGAGTTTGAGACCACATTGTCTCGAGTCTCCATGGGAAGGAGACATTGTTTTCAATGTGGAAAACATTGAATGATATATATCAGAACAACAGCGATCCGAGGAAGCTGTCGTTGAAAGACATGATTAGGAAAATCAAGTGCGAAAAGGGCGACACAATCTCTACATATCTAAACAAGCTCACCACCTACAAGGATTAGCTTGGAAGTGTAGGAATCACAACAGCTAATGATGACATGTTGATTCTTGCTTTCCTCGGGCTTCCTAAGAGCTGGCATAGCTACCAAGACTTAGTGAATGGAAGAGAGAAACTACCAGATTGGGAACGACTGTGGTTGGATCTGATGTAGGAGGAGTTAAGCAGAAACACCATAGATGGTTCTTCATCAAAGCATGATGCTGAAGAAAATCTAGCCTTAGCGAGTAAGGTGAGGAAAGGGAAAGGGAAGGCCTCCCATTCCAAATGGAGTTCTTCTCATGGTGGAAAGAAGATTGACAAATCAAAAGTGCGATGCTTTCATTGTCATGAGGTGGGCCATTATGCTACGAATTGTCCACAGAAGAAATCCAAGAAGGGATCCTCGAAAGTATTACATGGTGAGGCACTCGCCTCACAGTTCAAATTAGATTTCACCCTCATCGCATGCATGATTTCTTTGATGGTGGATTGTGTTTGGTAACTGAATAGTGGAGCCTCATTCCACATGACCGGCGACAAGAGTTTATTCAGTATCTTGGAGGAGAAGGACCTCCTAATGCGCATAGAGATGAGCGATGATGGAAAGTACCATGTTTCAGGTGAAGGCACGATTGTGTTTTAGAGGGAGCATGGAGCTCCTCTCACCCTCACTGATGTAAACTATGTGCCTGGTCTGAATAAGAACCTGTTATCCATTGCTATATTGGAAGATAAAGGCTATGATGTAGTCTTTAGTAAAGGAAAGGTATTCTTGAGACACATCGGCACTCGACATAACAAGATGATTGGGATTCAAGTAAAGAATCCCTACAAGCTAGAGGTAGATGATTGTGTTGCATTGAGTTCCAAAGCAGAGTTGATGCAAAGCCAAGATATTGGGAAACTATGGCATAGAAGATTAGGCCACTGGCACCGTGGGGCCTTGAAGATCATTTAGCATATTTCTACCAGACTTCCCAAGGGTAAACTGGAGCAAGTGAATACATGCAAAGGTTGTACCTTGGGTAAGTATGAAAAATCTTCCTTTCAAGATTGAGATAGTCGAGCTGGAGCAATCGTGGAGTGAGTTCACACAGATGTGTGGGGACCATTCTCGACAGCCTCCACCGTTAAACAAAGGTACTATGTTATTTTCATTGATGATTTTTCTCGTAGATGTTGGATCTACTTCATGTAGAAGAAGGATCAAACCATCTCAAGGTTTTGTGAGTTCAAAGCCTTAGTTGAGAAAGAATATGGAAAGAAAATAAGGGTCTTGCGAAACAATAATGGTAGAGAGTATGTCTCTCAATAGTTTAAGGACGTCTATGCAGCATAAGGAATTAAACGAGATAAAAGGAATAGTTTAAGGACTTCTACCAAGCTATTTTGAAAGGCAGCGAAGCATGTGCTGAGATACCTTAGAGGCACATCTCAGTTTGGATTATGGTACGAACGAATAGAGGGAGTGAAGCTTCAGGGCTTCATAGATGCAGATTGGGCAGGGAGTCCATGAGATCGAAAGAGCACTTCAGGAGGAATTTTCAACCTCGGTTCAGCTGCAGTTTCTTGGTACAACAGGAAATAGAGTTTAGTTGTACTTAGCTCAACAGAGACTGAATACATGGGTGGCAGTCAGGCACCATGTGAGGCCATTTGTATGTGGAAAATTCTAGTTGGATTGTTTGATCAAAGGCCAGATCCAATTGTGATCTATTGCGATAATCAAAGTTGTATCAAACTCTCTGAGAATCTAGTATTTCATGACAGGTCCAAGCACATTGATATCTGGTATCATCATCTTCGAGACTGTGTGGTGAAGAGGATCATGTTGTTGCAGTATGTTACAACTGAGGAGCAGGATGTAGATATTTTTACTAAGGCATTGTCAAAATGCAAATTCGAGTTCCACAGAGACAGGATTGGGGTGATAGATAGTCCCTTTCTTATTGAGAGGGAGTTTGAAAATAGCAACAAGAAATGTTAAAAAATAGAAGTGTAAAATATAACATTTCTATAAATAGCATTTCGGGATACATTCCAATTTTAGTTAGTCCTTGAACTAAAATTGAGAATTAAAATTCGAATTTGATCTTGGCAGTTGTTTGAAAAATAATTAATTAATTCATCTTGAGTTAATTAATTGGTGAAAATCAAACCTGAAGTCCTTTTGAAGACATGCAACAATTATCCCTTTAATTGAGGAAGTTATCCCTTAATTAAGGAGATAAGAATGAGTTGTATTTGAGTTGAAATTAGTTAGCTCAGATAACTGAGTTAAGTCCAGTTAGATTAGTTCCAACAGTTTGTGGAACTGATTGTGAGTTCAGTTAGTTAATGCATGCATGCATGTAACTAGTGTACTTTAGATAACTGATATTCTCTCATAAATAACTCATGCATGTCAGTTCAGTCAGAGACCCAGTTGATATCAGAGGATGGGACAATGTACTATTAGTTACAGGAATATTCCCTTGAAGATATCTCTTGCATGCAGAAAGAATTCATTTCTTGAGGATTGCTCAGTTGTTTCTGAGTTTGGTGAGTTGTGTTAGAGGTGAATTCACACAGGTGGCAGCTAGAGGACCCAAGAAAAACTGCGCAAGGAAATATGAGGCTTGGAGGACTAAGGGAAGGCATATGTTGTGCTATTCAGTCTATCAGCAGCATTGAGGGATTGTACTGAGAGTTTGATAGCTTGTGAGCTAAAGGTTTTTGTAATCCGGAGATATTTCCACTTGTATGATAATACAAATAATGGAGTTTTTAGTTGAGGCTTTTCCCAGAGTATTCTTCTGCGTTCATGTGTGATTTATTTCTCATTCTCTGTTATATGTGTTCAATTTGATCTTGCTCAAAATCAATTAAGCTTCTGCAAATTTGTTTGTAGAAGTAGATCAAGTATTTTGCTTTAGTATATTGCATTATCAGGTGATCTATAGTGAGAATTTCTACAACTAGTGGGAGGTTTAGTAGTGTGGTGCTGCCTGCAATTGAGTGGGGTTCTGCCTACAGTCGAGTGTGGTGCTACCTGAAGTGCAATGTGGTATTGCCTGAAGCATAATGTGGTGCTACCTAAAGTGCAGTGTGGTGCTGCCTAAAGTGGTCAAATAGTAAATTGAAGATTCACTCATAATTAACTCATGCATGTCAGATTAGAGAAAGGGCTAGTTAATATTGGAGTTCAGGGATAGTGTACTATGAGTTGTATAGTCATCTACATTATATAAATGGTGCATGTAGTTAGAGGAATGCCTATGAGAATTGCACAATTCATAATTGAGGAATTTCCGAATTAAATAGGGGTTTATTCCTTGAGCGACATCGCAAAGGAATAAGGACTCGGTAAAGAATAAAATTGGTTAAGTATTGGCCAAGGCTTGTCTAGGAAGCAGGGAAATAGATGGAGATATTGCAGAGGTTGCTCAGGCTTAATCAAAGCATTCTATTCTTTTCATATTTTCTCACTAATGCAATGTACATATAGCAGGGGTTTTGTAGCCGCAACTTTCCCCAGGAAATCATTGTGTTATTTGTTGATTGAATTACTTCTCTTGTATACTTTGTGATTTTGCGATCGTTTAATTGTTTCCGTTGATGAGTAAAGTAGGTTCAAGTCTATTGTTTTAGCATGTTACATTTAGTAGTTTGAATCTAAAAGGAATTTCTACAATAGTTTTTACTAATGAAAACATGGCTTTTTAGTATTCCATGTTTAAGAATGTAACTAGTGTTGGCCTTCATAATTTTACTTGAGTCATGATGTAATATATTTGTCAAAATAAATTTTTATCACTATTAGTTTGACTTATGAATGTATGGATTTCATGTTTGGGTCAATAGCCAATAGGTCAAAGCATCCACAGAGTGCTCTAGAACTTTTGTTGAGTCAAATTGAAAAGTTATTTTTGCAAAAGACCCTTCTTTAGCTCCCAAAGGTCAAGAAAGAAAAATATTAGTCTTACATCTCCTCCATCAAGTCAGCCTCGGTCTCCTTGCAAGTCAGCATCTTCACTACATCACTCAATACATCTTAGCAAAAGGAAAGTGATCATCCCTTCCCCCTTCATGGGTCATTTATCTATCCACTTATTGCAATGCTTTAAGCACTTGAAAATGATATTGACAATGTCATTGTGCACGAGACATTCATCACACTCTATCAATGAAATTCAAGGTGAAAAAAATAAAAATGTCAAACACAAATTTATTCCCTAATTACTATTCTAATTAGACTTACAATTTCTTAAATCTTAAATTAATAATTAATTAATTAAAGTGATTACTGGCCTTAATTCTGTATGTGGAGCCAAGGAGAGCTATCCTACACAAGTTCTTTTATTCCGTACTAAATATTAATTAATAAATAGATAACAGTAATTATGGTGTGCCATAAAAGCCAAAGCTTTCTCTGCCGAATGAAAACACCTTCCTCCACACTGCACCACAATTAAATTTTTAATGAACTTCACTTATTCCGGTTGTTTAAATCTATTGCAATTTTTTCAACTTCGTTGGTAGGTTCTCATATTATTACATTACGAAGTGATCCGTTCCCCTACGTCTTCATTGAAAGTGACGTGAGACTTTTTCCAAAAGAAACCGCGTTAAACGGCTATGGCGAGAATGTTTCTTGCTCGGCAGATTACTGAAAGTAACGTGAGACTTTTTCCAAAAGCAACCGTGTTATAATAGACGATCGATTAAACGGCCATAGCGAGAATGTTTCTTGCTCGGCAGAATACTTATGCACATGCGGAAGGCATGGTCGTAGTGATGAGGTGTGAACATTCGGGTAGCTTTCCTTTAAAGTCATCGCCATAAGTATCCACGCGTTTAAAGTTTAAAGCTCCACCGGCATGAATGATCATGGAATACGTTTAAAGTCCTCGTGTATTAATGGTGTTAGATCATGGAATACGTTTAAAGTCCTCGTGTATTAATGGTGTTACATTTTTTCTGCTCGAATGGGGAATTTTATTTATTTAATAATTTATTTAATGAAAATTTTACAACTTTTAAATAAGGGGAAAAATTATTATAATTGAGTGGGATAGTTATTAATGGAATAACCATTATTAGCTATTATTTGTAAATTTTGGAAGAACCATGCCACATGCCACCTGTAATTATTGTTATTGTTAGTAGTCCATAAAGGGGCATGCACTCACTCCTCGGAGATGTAGCCCTCAGGTTGGACCTCTTTCGATCCATATCAAAACAAAAGTTATACTTACCCATTAACACACAAGGATATTGACTTAAAATTCTATTTTCTAATTTAAACCTCAACCTAAAAGCTACAGCTATCCATTTATTAACATGGTTCAGTAATTTAGTAGATAAAAAAGCCATTAGTGATAAAAAAATTTTATAATAATATGGATATTTCATTTATGATTGGTTAACTATTAAAATAATGGAAAAAAGTGAAACATAAATTTATGATGTATATTGCTTTGGAGTATGATGTAAAACATTTTTTGTCTCCATATGTATTCTTCTTTCTAGTGTTTAAGGAAACCCAAGACTCAAAAGCATTTTGCAAGAGTGAAAGCTTGCTCCCTTATGACTATTAATTGGTAATTTCATCATACATGATTTTCATTGAATAGAGATGTGATGAATGACTTTGTATTCATGAATCATAGTAGTTTGACACTAATTCATGATAAACTTTCCCATTAGTTAAAAGTAAATCTTACTTCTAGTGTTTAAGTAAACCCATGACGCAAAAGCATTTTGCAAGAGTGAAAGTTTGCTCTCTTATGACCACTAATTGGTAGTTCCATCATACATGATTTTCGATGTGATAAATCACTTCGTAATCATGAATCATAGTAATTTGACACTAATTCATGATAAACTTTCCCATTATTTAAAATAAAATCGACACATATGTTAAAGAACTAAAGTTAAAATATATCTCTTTCTTTATATTATTAATATTATATTATTATTCAAAACTTTTTCTAGTTTGATTTTTACTTTATGTTATGGTAAATTATACAAAGCATTTGCATTCTTTTTGAAAGCTTAAATTTACTAAAAGGAAACTAACAAAGAAACATAATATACATGATTAACCTCTGGAATTTACAAAGGATTGCTACAAGTTTGTTGGATTTTGGTATTGATCCACTAGAAAGTAACTTAGATCATTAACCATAACACCAATTATATTACAAGAAACTATTGGAACAATGAAATATGTTGGAAGTGCAAGAGAACTCTTAGAATATGAAACTCGGAGTAAAAAAAAATGTACTAATATAGTTCATCATGCGAATAGAATGGCATCATGTCATGTTTATCTAATTTGTTGTGTATTTATGTCAATGTTTAACACGGTATTAGAGTAGCCGTATGTATGCCTTGACTGCTTATTTGTGAGCCACAGTGTCTAGTTTTCTACAACCTCTATTTTGTGGCCATTGACCTATTATACCTGCAAGAAATCAAAGATTGCTTGAACGATTTATTTTTTTATCATACAAAAACACACATTTTTACTAGAGTTTGGCCACTCAAAGCTTATCACCGCTGCCCATGTATGTTTGACCTGCTTGTTTGCTTGTCAGCTCTGTCATTCTTAGCCATCAGTTATGTCATTCAAGTTTACAATTATCAATATCCTCTGGGCTAAATTTGAGTCCGGTTCTCTGCCCATAGACTTCAAATAGTAAGAAAAAACATTCTTATCAAACTCACTCATTTGAAAAATCAAGTGTTTTCTATTGTGTCATTTTCATTTTGTTGTTTGTTGTCTTTCCTATATTTTGTATCAAATACTCACATTCTATGACATCGACTTGTAGCATTGGTATGTCAATTCATGCTTGACTCCTATTTCTAAGCGAGTCTATAATGACATTGGTCTTGTGCAACCTTATAGATTCAATTATTTAGTTCCAAGGTATTCCCGTTTTGTGTGGGACTACCTTAAGTATGAGTTAGGTGATTATGCTAACAAGTTCAAGTCACTTTTTTTAGCTCACCCATCATTAAATTTGTTGATGTCACTCTGCATGAGTTTGTTCATATCTATCCAAAGAAACTAGTTTATGTTAAGTCTTTAGTAGGGTGGCAACGTGTTAGTTGCTGCACAAACATTTTCATTGCCAATAAAGGTTTGTCCTTGACATAATAATGTTGGGATTAATGAAAGACAATAAGGCTCATAAGTTTGCACATTATCATGCATTCTGGTGGAGTAGCCTAGCATAAAAATTGTATAAGCCATTATGTTTTCTATTGACAACTCAATCTCGCTTCTCGTCTAGTTGACTTACAAGGTCATGTGTCCTTATTTTATTGCAAATGGAATTGAAAGGATAAACAATACCAAATTTGTCCCTTGCTTCATACCAATGTAGAATGTTAGGATGATTGGAGCATAGGCCACAAGCCCCATTTGTGTGTTCGCACACCATTTGATCCCATAGGGGTGAAGTGAAATTCTAAGCCTTGTCCCCACCATTTGAGAATTCATTTAAAAGTTGTTCACCATTCTGTTGGATCATACTTGTAGAATCTCAAGACCAAATTCGACCCTATAGAAAAGGTGCCCAAATACATTCATTGGAAAGATTAGTTTACCTTTTGTTGAAAGTTTAGTGGTATTTGTTGAAAATGCAACAATAAAATAGTAATTTAATTTTTTCCTTGAATTAAATTGGGAATAAAATTGTAATTCCACATCTCATGACAAATTGTATTATTTAACTAAGTTAATTTGACATAGTTGACTCAATTAAATTGAGTTGATGGTCTATCTAGAGCCATGTAGAGTGTCTCCTACATTTAGGAGCACTGGTTGAGTTTATTTTGAGTTGTAATTAATTCATTCATTCTAACTGAGTTAAAGTTAGTTAAACTAGTTCCAACTATTGGAGGAACTAGTGAGACATCTAATAGTGTGGTGGTGCCTGCACTCCAAATGGGGTGATTCCTGTAGTCGAGTGTGGTGTTGCCTAAAGTGTAGTTTGGTATTGCCTAAAGTGAAATGTGGTGTTGCATGAAGTGCATTGTGGTGTTGCCTACAGTGATAAACTAGTAAACTGAAGATTTACTCATAATTAACTCATGCAAGTGAAATCAGAGAAAGACCCAGTTGAGATTGGAGTTCAGGGATAATGTAATATCATTTGTATAATCATCTAAATTGTAAAAATGGTGAATACAGGCAGAGGAATGCCTATGAGGATTGTGCAATTCATAATTGAGGGATTTTCGAATTAAATAAGGGTTAATTCTTTGAGGATCCATGCAAGGAAATAAGGACTTGGGAAAGAAGAAAATTGGTTAAGTATTGGCCAATGCCTGCCTAGGAAGTAGAGGGACAGATAGAGATAGTGAGGAGGTTACTCGGGCTTGAGAAAATCATTGTAATCTTCTCATATTTTCATACTAATGTAATATATAGATACTTGGGGCTTTTTGTTGTTGCCTTCCCCAAGAAATTGTTGTGTTACATGTTGATTAAATTCTTTCTCTTGTGTGCTTCGTGACTTCACGATCATTTATTTGTTTTTGCCGATGAGTAGAGTAGATTCAAGTCTATTGTTTTAGCATATTACAATTAGCAATTTGAAACTGCAAGGAATTTCAATATGGTATCAGAGTTAAAATCACCACAGAAGAGGAGAATACGATTTTTTCTTTTGCAGGTGAAATTGAATTTGCACTATCATACTCCAAAGCCAACACGATGTTGTTCTACAGGTTGAGACTCAAATATTCCCTTGAGGGTAGTTCAAACTATATTTTTTGGAAGAACACAATGGAGGCAATGTTGGAAAACAATGAGCTTAAGGAATTCATAGACAAAGATATTCCTCAGCCTCCAGGAGCTAATACTCAAGATCTAGCAGAGTGGAGAAAATGTGTGGTAAATGCGAGAAGGATTATCATAGAAAGATTTTGAGATTATATTGTCTCATACCTCGACGATAAGGAGACTCCATATGCAATGTGGAAGGCCTTGATAAACCTACCTCAAAACAACATTGATCACAAGAAGCTGGCACTAAAGGACAAGCTCAAAAAAATCATGATGGAGAAGGGCGACACAATACTGAAGTACTTGACCAAGTTCACCCAATGTCGGTATGAGCTTCGAAGTGTCGGTGTTATAGTTTTTAAAGATGATATGGTGAGCCTAGAAATTTTGGGACTTCCCAGGAGCTGGAACAACTACTAAGACTCAGTTAATGTGAGGGAGAAGTTATCAGAGTGGGAGCATTTGTGGTCTGACTTGGTGCAAGAACAGATTCGACGGAACACCAGAGGTAGATCCTCATCTAAGCATGATTATGAGGAGAATTGTGCCTTAGATGGAAAGGAAAATAAAGGGATGGGGAATTAATCCCATTCCAAATCAGATTCCAGTCAGGGAGGAAAGAAGGACATGTCAAATATTAAATGTTTTCGATATCACGAGCTTGGACACTATTCCACGAAGTGTCTACACAAGAATGCCGACAAGAAGCCCTCAAGAGGAGTGGTAGGTGAAGCTCTTGATTCACAATTCAATATGGATTTCACCCTCATTGCTTACATGGTGACATTGGTGATGGGTGGTGTATGGTATGTTGAAAGACAGGAAAAAGAAATTCAACTAGGAAAAATGGAGGTATGTAGATGATTCTGATTCACCTGTTTATATGGATGTTTCTTATGATTGTGAACTGAATTTGTCTACAGATTTTGAAGAAACTTCCTTCAAAGAAGTCGTTTCTCATGATGAATGGAAATAATCAATACAAAAGAAGTATGATGCCTTGATAAAGAACAACAATGGAAGTTGGTTAAGCCTCCATTGGAAACAAAACCAATTGGCTGCAAGTGGGTCTACAAGAAAAAGTATAAAGCCAATGGCTCACTTGACAAACACAAATCTAGGCTTGTGGAAAAATATTTTGCACAAAGGGAAGGGGTCTATTATGACGAGGCATTTTCCCCACAATGAAATGGGCTACCATCCAGACACTCTTTTGCTTGGCAGCTCAAAACGGTTGAAAAGTCCATCAAATGGACATAGAAACTGCTCTATGAGTCATTGGTGATAGGAAGGTCATCCTGACATAGTTGACTTATAGAGTCATGTTATTCTTTTAGAAAATATTTTTTTGCAGACTCTACTTGTGCTCACGGGGAGCATGGACGGCTTTAGAGCATCTCAGCATGTACAAAATGGGAGCTCAATCAGAGAATTCAGCATGTACTTAGGGAGAGCATGAACAACATAATGTATATCAAAGGGAGAAAATATCTTGGTCCACCCTTTCCCTTGATGTCAAAAGGGGAGAGTGACTTGGTGTTATTTTTGCCATCAAGTCCAAAGGGGGAGATTGTTGGCATTATGATACAGGTGATTTCCTTGATGGCAACCCACTCAAATGAAAGATCACAGTGCAGCAGGTTAACAACAAAGAATTACAGATCATACTCCAAAGAATGAAGAAAGACAGGTATACGCAGGTTCACCTTGTCCAAGCTGCGTATACATGTAAGTTTACTGAACAAAAGAAGTGTATACGTACACACACACTTTCACAAAAGTAAAAGCATGTATATCTTAGAAAACGAAATTTTTTTGGTCGAAGGTATTTCTTGGTCCAAGGTATTTGATTGGTCGAGGTATTTGATCAAAGGTATTGATCCTAAGTAGTTTTGGTCCATGGTATTGAGAAAGGCCTAAAACTATATAAGGAGGAGAAGATCATTAGGCTAAGGGTGTGCAAGGATTTGAATATCTTATGAATTGTTGGATCATATATGTAGGTTAATGAGCTTCTAATAGTTTGCTTGATCTGATCTAAGGGTGCACCTATATGGCTGATGAAGGTTGATGGACTGGGATCATAAAGGCTTAAGAGTATTATCATTATGTGGTTTGATCTTGAATAGTCTAGATCTAAATGCTAACACATGTTTTATTCTGTAAATGTGACGATCTTGGTACGAATGAAGTCTATAAAAGTTGTGATGTTATAAGTTAGCATTTACAGATCTGTACACAAGTTCGCTTTAGTAAAAGAGTGTATACACGCTGGTTTAGCATATCAAAGTAGCGTATACATCATAAATTTGAATTTATAGATCTGTACATTGGTTCCCTTTGGTAAAAGTGCATACACGCTGGTTTGACACATGGAAGTAGTGTATACTTTATGAACTGCAATGTTTAAAGTTTCAGATGTTTCTGTTTGCTGTTGAAGAGTTCTGAGTTCTACTTTTTGTTCTGGTGACTATATTCTACTGACAGTGTTCTAAAAGATCAGAATCATTGATTGTGATTTGCTTCAGTGATGATGGGTTATCAAGTGATTGATTGATTTAGTTATGGATTGAGTTTCAGTGATTGGTTGATGTAGATGTATTTGATGGTTGTATTGAAGTTATGATTTTTTGAGTTTCAATGTTGTTGATGGGTTCCGTATGAAAATTGGATGAAATGTTACCTTCAGATTGTGGTGTTGTGTTCCAAGAGTATCCAGTCTGAAAAGTCATGAAATGTGGTCCTTGGTGGAAGAGTGGAGTTTTCTATAGGTTGGCACCTACATACTAGTAAACATATTGACTATTACAAGAGCTAGGGGGTTGTAGCTCCCTTCCAGTAGTAGCTGGAGAACGAGAGAAGGTTGTGGCCTTCTGCAGGTGGGTGCCTGTGTATTAGTATGAGTCTGCGCCAGTAAAAGATTGTAAAGATATTTTCTTATTATTAAAAAGAAGATAGAGATGACAACAACAGGTGGTTTTTACCCACATTGGGTTTCCACCTTATATCTTGGTGTTCATGTGTGTTTCTTATGTGTGATGCTTTATTATGCTTTTACTGAACTGTCTAATAAATTTCTGGTATACTGGTTTAAGCTTAATACATGATAGATTGTCTAAATCAAAAGTTCTATGCATATACGCTGGTTGCTTTAACTACAGTTGCATGTACATGCTAGTTCACTTCACTAAAGTAGGGTATATAAATATGTTTTGGAAATAAAATTATAGATCTGATAATATTGATTCACCCCCCTCTCAGTATTATTTCCAACATGTTGGAGGGTGAACGAGTTGTCATAATTTCAGCAAAATGACTAAGTGTGTGAGTGACTGAACTTGTGAATACATGACCTTGCAAACACACACTCAATTGTACTTGATGAAAAGAAGCCTAAAACCATCAAGACAACATATACTCAGTGTCACTGACCGATGATGAGTGCAATAGATATCTACTTATCGAACACAACGTTCAATATCACCAGAATGAGGTCGCAAGAATGACATAGCAATCAACATGCGATAGACGATAGTTGATCGAACAAGTGAAAAAGAAGAAATACATGTAAAAGAAATACATAAGATGATTTTTGTGCACATGCATGTTACTAAGGACAAGGTGATATGAGAATGACAAGCACTCCTGCAAACTCAACTAAGAAGTGTACTTCGAAAGATATTCTGTACTTACCATACTTACCATCTATATGATCGTGCATCCGATGGAGTTTTCATGTGGTTCAGATCTTTTCCATTACTCGATTCCTTGGTCCTTCTCCTCAACTCCTTGGAAGCGATTTCAGCATGTCACTTTTTCATGTAGTCACTGAGGTAGATCTGCGTAATTTCATAGGAGATTGAATATTGCTGGAATGAGGCCTTGGGAGGCTCGTCTATGCAATTTCTGCATGCAAGATCGACAAGACAACTTGGACAACACTACATAATTTTGAGGCTCAAAACAATATTGTGGGACAGGGGTCCCGAGAGGAAACCTCTGCGTACTTTCTGAGTTCAGTGTAGCTAGACTGCTCTGCACATTTCTTGAAAGAAGTGTTGGTTGGGGCCTCTACGGGCTACGAGGTTTCAGCAGGCAAGGGAGGTTGGTGTCTCTGCACACTGCGGTGTTTCAGATGCAAGGGAGGAAGCTTGATGGTTTCAAAAGTAAAGCATATAGTTCTAGGAAGCTGGATGAGGCTAGGTTGCTTGGGAAAATGGCTAAGTGTGAGATCATTGAAACATATGCAAACATTGATAGGACTCAACTGTGATCACACACTGACACTTAGCAATAGAATGTAGACTATCAAGAATACATAAGACACACTTTTCTTCATGCAACAATCTTTGTGACATGAGTGCATGAGGTGAGTGTGAAGCATGTTTATGTGATGACAACCACTCATACGCACACAATTTCCTTGAAGAAAGACAACATCCCCTTTGCAAGACAAACAACAACCCATGTTCCCAAATATGACACATGTTGCATGATGATGAGAATGCAGAAAACTCTTGGGATCAAGGAGGGGAGCTTGAAATGACCAACTTACCAATCAAGTGACCAAGGATAATTGATCGCAGGATCCGAGGTACTCTCTGAAATTTGCATGCGGGCGAAAATTTTGGAGGGTGGTTGTAGCCGCTACAACATGACCATAGCACTACATATGGATGCATTGTGTACTCTCATACTCTCTATGTATAAGATGCATGATATTCAAAACTTGATTGCTCAAGATCAAGTTCGATTGGGGTTCCACCCTCGATTATGTGGATTGACTTTCATAATTGGGAAGAGAGTTGTAATGTCTTGTCACTCTCTATGTATTTATCCTTCTTATTGATCATTATATAAACTTCAGCAGAGATGAGACGAGATGCAGAGATAGTACATGATGTTTAGGATGGAAAGATAGTGTTTGGATATTTTCAAGTGGAATTCTCCCTAGCTGAGAGGCACTGTTAATGTTGGCAGCTAAGGATAAATTCCCTCATTTGGAAGCTCCTCTTTTGATGGCACTCTTCACCTTTGAAGCACACTTGATGGCATCATTCTTCATTTGAAATTTTGGAATTTTTGTCCTCCTACAAATGCCTCTTTTCCATGTCGGCTTAGATCTGCCACTATTCATGTCATCCCTCTTGATGAAAAGACATGTCTCTTCACCCACTCCAACCTCTATAAATATAACTTCATGTTCACCTCATTTGTCACATTCACAACACATCATTCTCTATATGTTTTCAATTCTACATTGGTATGCCTAGTCACGTGATGCATTTGCATCTCATAGCTCAACAAGTCCCCGTATTCCATCGATATCAACAAGTCCCCGTATTCCATCGATATCAAGTGATCATGGATGTGGCATTCAAAATGAGGGACATGTCATCGTTTAAGCTTTGTGTTCAAGTAAAAAACTCCAGAAAACATATAACTCCAACCATGGTGGATATCAATAAACCCATATAATGGAAATGACGTAGCACCAATTATTAAAAGTTGTCCTTGGATCATAAACTTAAAAGCCAACAGAAAGGAAATAAAGCACCGAAAGGTACAAAACACTTCAAAGGTAAGCCTTAAAGGTACTAGCAATATGCATATTATTATTCTAACACACATAATATTAAGGTATTAACACACGAATGTTATTAAATTATATTAATTAGCTTGACTTTTCTTTTGTTGCTAAATCATTGTGTGTCCAATTAGTCCGCTGAATACCGTGGATTCATACTGCATTGTTATGAAATGCTAGTTCTAGTTCTATTGTGATTATTTTGTGGTACGCTTCAGTGACTACATCTTAGCAAAAAGAAGGTGATTATCCCTTCCCCCTTCAACAGTCGTCTCTCTGTATTGGCAATATCATTATGCACGAGAAAATTCATCACTATATCAATGAAATTCAAGAGGAGAAATGTTGAACACAAATTTTATTCTGCTAATTACTATTCTAATTATACCTAACAATTTCTTAAATCTTATATTGATAATTAATTAATATGATCAATGACCTTAATTCTCCATATGGAATGCACTAAATATTAATTATTAAATAAATAACAATAATTATAATGCCCCATAAAAGCTAAAGCTTTCTGTGTCTAATGAAACCACTTTCCTCCACACTTGCAATTAAATATTTAATCAATTTCACGTATTCCGGTTGTTGTTTTAACATATTGCAATTTTTTAATTTCATTGGGTAGGTTTTCACTATTGTTATCCTTCAAATATTTCTCATCCATCAACTCTCCCTTTCCAACCAGTTAACGTGGCCTTTGGGTGTTTCCTTTTTAGTAAATTCTTGTCATCCATCAAATCCCCCTTCCCAACAAGTTAACGTGGGTTGGCTTTTGGGGGTTTCCATTTTAGGAAATTCCAAAGAATTTAAAATTTGAAGGTCCCACGGGTGAAACACAAGATGTGTTAAATTAAGAAAGAAAATTTGAGCAAATTAATTTCCGCCGAGAGGTACCCTGAGACGACTTTTGTTCACAAGCCCAAAATTCATCGCTCTTTCAATGAAATTCAAGCTCAACGAAATAGTTGAGAAATGCTGAACAAACATATAAGCCCATTACTATTCTAATTACACATCTGCACTCATGTACGCGCAATTTCATAAATCTTAAATTGACAAGCAATTTCTTATATTTTAAATTGACAATTAATTTTAATTAATCTGATAATAGCGTTATTTCTTAGTGTGGAATGTGGGATGCAGAGGAGATCTGTAATTGTGTGGAGAGTTTATTGTTTCAAGAGATTTCATTGTGGGAAAAATCTTGTGCAGAGAGCTTTTATTATCCTTTTTTTGCTTTAGACCCAAAAAAATTTAAAATAAACATAAATGGTGAGATAAACGATTGTCCATATTTATTTGTAACATGTCTATAAATAACATTTGTTACGAAATCCTAACCATTTATTTAATTAAAAAACCCTAAATCCTTAAATCTCTAATTCTTAAGGAGCTACATTTGCAATTTTTATGATATCGATCTGCCCATCTGTTATTTGTTAGGGTTCCAATGGATGTGCCTATCTTTGGAATCCAATGTTTGCATTTTTTTTATCATTCAGATGGTCATCACCTTTTAATTAACACATAGCACATCTTTGTTCATATATACGATATTGCCTTTATAAATATGGCCTTTCACATTAACCAATGATTTGGCGGGATTCCGTAAAAACCATCACAATTATTGCTCTATTAATTTACAGGAAAATCTTCGCATCATAAAGAGTTCACATAAAAATCGACACACGAAGGTAAAGAAAGCTCCGACGGCTGCGGTCCACCAGTTTATGTGTCTGTTCCTCATTCAAACTGAGCACAAAACCCTAAATCATAATCATGCAAACCAAGTTTGAAGCTTAAGGAAATAGAGAATAATTATTATACATCAAAGAAATGTATCATATGCAGAAATTATACAATAACAAATGCCCAACGAATATGGACTTTTTCTGGTGCACAGAAAAAAGAATATCGCACTCAAACAATAACCAGCAGCAGCCGTAGCTCGAAATGACATGAATGAATCCCATCACCATAAATCTGTAACTAATCCACCACGCTTCATTTCCTCCTTGAGCAATATTGAATGGCTGTTTCACATCGTTATAACAATGAGGATGGAGATGATAACGCTTAAAGAAGGAATGCAGCTCCTCCAACCAAGGCGGTCCCAAAGATTGCCATCTTCCCTAAACTGGTGGTAGAGACAGCCCCACTGCTAGGGTTCGGTGGGGAAGCGGTGTCTGGGCCTTGAGCCGAAGGGCCAGAAGCTGGAGTTTGAACTGTGGGAGAGGAGGCTGAGCTTGGTGGGGTGGCCACTTTGGAAGGAGCCAAAGCGGGAGTAGAAACAGTTGGGGAAGTCGTAGGAGGAGGCGAAGCCGGTGATGGCGCTGCTGGAGATTGAACCGGCGACGCGCTTGGAGCTGTTGCAATGGGCGACGGTGCTGGTGCCCGTGCGGGAGAGGCTGAGCTCACCAATCCCAGCACGAAAACGAAGCAGAGAAGTGCATTGAATCCAGCCATATTATGTAGAAATAGCAGTTCTGAAAGGATACCAGTGCAAATTTGTGTCACCGAAAGTGTATAGAGTCGATCTTTTTGCTTCCAAAGAAATAAAGTATGTCAAAGTAGATAACTGAGGGAGATGATGATATATAAGTGTTGTGGCGAGGTCGGCTTCCGGGAATTAGGGATTTGTTTTTGACACGCTGTTTCATGTAATGAGAGGAGGGCCACTTCAAACCTCTTCATTTCGGTGAAGCAACGCCGACCATTTGGCTGCAGTTTTCTCCGCGTCCCTGCTGAATAGTTGTTGGAACTTGGCACAGACCATTTCATCTGAGCGTACAGCTGTACACTAGGAGCGTACATTACGAAGTGATCCGTTCCACTACGTCTTCATTGAAAGTGACGTGAGACTTTTACCAAAAGCAACCGTGTTAAACGGCTATGGGGAGAATGTTTCTTGCTCGGCAGAATACTGATGCACATGCGGAAGGGCATGGTCGTAGTGATGAGGTGTGAACATCCGGGTAGCTTCTAAACTTGATCAAGTTTAAAATTCTAAAGCTTTCCTTTAAAGTCATCGCCATAAGTATCCACAGGTTTAAAGTTCCACCGGCATGAATGATCATGGAATACGTTTAAAGTTTTAAACCCCTCCGGTATTAATGGTGTTAGATTTTTTTTGCTCGAATGGGGAATTTCATTTATTTAATAATTTTTTAATACAAATTTTACATCAAAGTAACTTTTTTTTTTAAATAGTGGTAAAAGTTATTATAATTGAGTGGGATAGCTATGAATGCAATAGCTATCATTCGCTGCTATAATTCAGATGCGGCCCTGGGGTTGAACCTCTTTCCTTAGGTTCCATATCAAAACAAAAGTTACGGTTACCCATTAACAGATAGGAATATGGACTTAAAATTCTATTTTTTAATTTAAACCTCATCGTAAAAGTTAAAAGCTATCCATTTATTAACATGGTTCATTAATTTAGTGGACAAAAAAAACCATTAGTGATAACTTTTTTTTATAATTATATGGATATCTCATTTATGATTTATTAGCTATTAAAATGATGGAAAAGAGTGAAAGTTAACATAAATTTATGATGTACATTGTTTTTGGAGTATGATGCAAAACTTTTTTTTGTCTCTATAAGTATTTTTTGTTCTAGTGTTTAAGGAAACCCAAGACTCAAAACTATTTTGCAAGAGTGAAAGCTTGCTCCCTTATGACTATTAATTGGTAATTTCATCATACATAATTTTCCTTGAATAGATATGTGATGAATCACTTTGTATTCATGAATCATAGTAATTTGACATTAATTCATGATAAACTTTCCCATTATTTCAAAGAAATCTTATTTATAGTGTTTAAGGAAACCCAAGGCTCAAAAGCATTTTGCTAGAGTGAAAGCTTGCTCCCTTATGACCAGTAATTGGTAATTCCATCATACATGATTTTCCTTGAATAGAGATGTGATGAATCACTTTGTATTCATGAATCATAGTAATTTTACACTAATTCATGATAAAATTTCCCATTATGTAAAAGAAAATCGACACATATGTTACAAAACATAAAGTTAAAGTATATCTCTTTCTTTATATTATTAATATTATATTATTATTCAAAGCTTTTTCAGTTTGATTTTTACTTTATGTTATGGTAAATTATACAAAAACATTTGCATTCCTGTTAAAAGCTTAAATTTACTAAAAGAAAACTAACAAAAAAACATAATATACATGATTAACTTGTGGAATTTACAAAGGATTGCTACAAGTTTGTTGGAAAAGGGTAACTTACTACAAAAAATCATATTGAAGTTTCTATAAACATAAGTCCCTTAAATACTAGAGAGTGAAATACTAATTTCACAAGGAATATCTAGGTAGTGAACAATATTATCCTTCTATTGCTAAGAGTAACTCATCCAACCTAGTTTGATTTTGGTATTGATCAACTAGAAACTAAACTTAGATCATTAACCATAACACCAATTATATTAGAAGAAACTATTGGAATTGTGAACCATGTTGGAAGTGCAAGAGATTTCTTGGAATATGAAACCAAGAGAAAAAAAAATGTATTAATATAGTACATCATGTGAATAGAATGGCATCACATGTTTATCTAACTTGTTGTATATTTATGTCAATGTTTAACATGGTATTAGCATAGGCGTATGTATGTCTTGACTTATTATTTGTGAACCACAGTGTCTAGTTTTCTGCAACCTCTATTTTTGTGGCCATCAACCTATTATACTTGCAAGAAATCAAAGATTCCTTGAACGATTTTTTTTTTAATCATAAGAAAACAGACATTTTTATTAGAGTTTGGCTGCTCAAAGCTTATCAATTCTTCCCATGCATGTTTGACCTGTTTGTTTGCTTATCAGTTATGTCTTTCACGTTTACAATTATGAATATCCTCTAGGCTAAATTTGAGTCGGGTTCTCTACCCATAGACTTGAAATAGTAAGAAAAAACATTTCTTGTCAAACTCACTCATTTGAAAAATTAAGTGTTTTCTATTGTGCCATTTTCCCTTTGTTGTTCGTTGTCTTTCCTATATTTTGTATCAAATACTCACATTCTATGACATTGGTCTTGTGGGATTACCTTAAGTCTGAGTTATCTGATTATGCTAACCAATTCAAGTCACATTTTTTAGCTCACCCATCATTAAATTTGTTGATGTCACTCTGAGTGAGTTTGTTCATGTTTATCCTAAGAAACTAGTTTACGCTAAGTCTTTAGTAGGGTGGCAACGTGTTAGTTGGTGCAAAAACATTTTCATTGTCGATAAAGGTTTTCCCTTTGTGCAAAAACATTTTCATTGCCGATAAAGATTTTCCCTTGCCATAATAATCTTGGGATTAATGAAAGGAAAGAAGGCTCAGAAGTTTGCACATTATCATGCATTTTGGTGGAATAGCCTAGCATAAAAATTGTACAAGCCATTATCTTTTCTATTGACAACTCAATCTCGCTTCTAGTCTAGCTGCCTTACAAGGTCATGCATCCTTATTTTATTGCAAATGAGATTGAAAGGATAAAGAATACCAAATTTTTCCCTTGAATCATACCAATGTATAAGGTTAGGGTGATTGGAGCATAGGCCATAAGCCCCATTTCTGTGTTCCCACACTATCTGATCCCATAGGGGTGAAGTGAAATTCTAAACCTGGTCCCCACCATTTGAGAATTCAATTTTAAAAGTTGTTCACCACTTTGTTGGATCACACTTGTAGAATTTCAAGACCAAATTCGACCCTATAGAAAGGGTGCCCAAATACATTCATTGGAAATATTAGTTTACCTTTTGTCGAAAGTTTAGTGGTATTTTTTGAAAATGCCACAATACAATCCTAATTTAATTTTGTCCTTGAATTATATTGGGAATAAAATTGTAATTCCACATCTCATGACAACTTGTATTATTTAGCTAAGTTAATTTGACATAGTTGGCTCAATTAAATTGAGTTGGTGGTCTCTCGAGAGCCATGTAGAGTGTCTCCTACATTTCGGAGCACTAGTTGAGTTTATTTTGAGTTGTAATTAATTAATTCAGTCTAACTGAGTTAAAGCTAGTTAAACTAGTTCCAACTATTTGAGGAACTAGTGAGAGGTCTAATAGCGTGGTGGTGCCTGCACTCCAAGTGGGGTGATTCTTGCAGTCGACTGTGGTGTTGCCTGAAGTGTAGTGTGGTATTTCCTAAGCTGCAATATGGTGTTGCATTAAGTGTAGTGTTGATCCAAATGGAAAATGGCATCAACCCATAGTACTCGTCCACCCATATTATTCATCGACCCATGGAATTTACCCATGGTATTGTAAATGGAATCCACCCATGGTATTGTAAGTGACATCCACCCATGGTATTCATTCACCCATGGTAATTGCCCATCGTATTGTGACAACTACCTATGGTATTCATTCACCCATGGAATTGACCTGTGGTATTGTGACATCCACCCATGGTATTCATTCACCTATAGAATTGACCCATGGTATTGTAACTGAAAAATACTATAAGTAACAAGTCACATTTTGTAAAAGGACAGATTGGTCCGCTACAATGTAGCCTTTATAGTTATTATTGATTTTAATAAAAAGTTTCTTTGTGGTTTTGTTTATTGGACATTCTCCTCTTTTTTGTCTGGCAATTCAAGTTTTCAAATCTTGGGGGTCTCTCCCTGCCAGATCCATTTCAATCTTCCAGATCTTGAGGGCCTTCCCCCTAAGATCCGGATCACTGGTATGAGAGCAGGTTACGATTCCATCGGAATGAGGGTTTCATGCATATTTCAGTTTCAAAATTCTGCAGCAATATTCAACATACTTCAACATGCACTGCAACCTCCACAGAGCACTTTCTTGGGCCAAGCAGGAAGAATTTTCTTTTTTTTCATTTTTTTGCAGGAATTTTTTTGGGCGATGAGTTTGCAAATTAGATCTGAAATATTTGGTACAATATTTACCAAAAAAAATAACAGATCTGGATTCCTTGTGAAAAAATACCAAAATTCAAAAAACAAATCGGCCAAATCGGAGTCTGGATGAGGGAGATATCGGTGATTTAAAATCAAACTACGTTGTAGAATATATATATATAATATATATATATATATATATATATATTTATTTATTTATTTATTTATTTAATTTTATTTTTTATTTAATTAATTAATAATTAATTAATAATTAATTAATTTTATTTTATTTTATTTTATTTTATTTTTTTTATTATTATTATTATTTTTTTTGACGACCACTAGTGGACGACGAATCTCCTATCACTTTTTGAAGTTTTTGTGCAGAATTTCAAAAAAAGGATTGTAGATCTGAGCTACTATTGACAAATCACCGAATTTAAAAAAAAATAATGGCTCTAATCGGAGTTCGGATGTGGGCGATATCGCTCATTTAAAATCAACTATTTTTTCAAAACTTTTGTGACGGCAGAAAACATTGCAGTGTGAATCAGAGATTCTAGGGTGTCCAGATAACGATTTCCAACACATGGGAAGATGCAAAATGATCCTTCTACTTCCAAAAATAGGCTATAATAAATATTCTGAGTTATATTGGCCAAGTTATGTCCATTTTAATTATGGAGTGGGTTCCGTGGAAGACGTGCCTTCCCACCCCACTTTCGTAGGCACTTGCTTCACATTCATCAGTTTCAGCATAGCAGAATTTGGATTGGGTTATTTGGAGATGTGTCCTCCCACCCCAGGCTATGTAGGCATCTACTACTTCATCAATGTTGGACACCTAATCCTAAAGGGTTAGCGGGGAAGCCGAATGGACAAAGCAATCCAAGAGACCTTGGGATGTGAATCCCAATGGTCACCAAATGTATTATAAATGTACATCAAATTGTTAATAAAAATGTACTGCATGCTTTATCTTTCTCATATTTTCTCCCTCACCATGTCTGTTTAACATGGTATCAGAGCCATGATGTGTGGCCTGTTTTCCCTGAGGAACTAGTCTAAGTTGCCTTGAATAGAGCTGACTTAGCCTTCATTACCTGCACTGCCTCTGTCCTGAAATAATCTGCCATATTCCCTTCCAGCTCTGTTGCGTCAAAACACTGCTCCCTCTGCATACTATCTTCTCCCTCCGTACACATAATGCTCCCTCTGAAAATCACAGCCTGATGATGAATATCCCGTCAGAACACCTCTTGTACACATAACGCTCCACCTGCTATTCATTATTATTCTCTGCATACAAAACGCTATTTCCATTACTGTTTATACAATTACATCCATTGATTCCTGTTGCGCAACTTCCATTTCCAACATCCTTCTGCTAGAGCGTTTTTCGTGGGTCTGACAGCTAACCGTGGTAGGGTATTTTGAAGGTTTCAGGAATTTTCTGAGATCAGTGATAGAAGCATGTCTGCCTACTGGTTTCATGCCAACGCATCTTTAGTTGAAAATTTTGTTGACGCGTAAATATTTTCTTGAACTTCCTTCATCATTGGCAGCAGAATAAAAGCTCCAAGTCACATTAGAGCATTCATTAGTAGCAAAATAAGCGCTGGACTTCAGTGAAACTTCTGGCCTCATCGAATCTTCCATAACCTTCCCTCTTTTTTATTTCCTGCCTGGTCAGGGATAATTAAGCCGCGCTTGATTATTAAGTGTGACCTCAAGGGTTTGAATACCTCTTCAATAACAGTCGCAGACGCAAGGAGCTAACCAGGGTTCGAGTTGGCCGACAGTGACAACAGACCCCAGCCACGGTAGAGCCCGGGGAACCTCATACTAACCGTGGGTCAAGGTCGAGAGAAAGCTGAAAAAGTCGCAGGTCGCGGAAACAGTGCCGCGTGAAGAAGGATCAAGGAGAAAAAGAATCGGTTGTTTCTCTGATGTTTTTTGTTTTCTCACACTCTCAGGTTTGAATTGGGATTCCAATAGTTCATCGAGAAAGAAGAAGCGCATTAACGATGCCCTCTGATATTCTCTTCTCAGAGTAACAAAGCACGTTTGGCAGATATTCTCTTCTGGCGTCAACAGCAGGATTAGCTCCACTGGACATTGTGGAAGAAGTGTCCAGGTTTCAGTGTTTAAATCCAAGCACAGCGTGTGCGTAGGCCGTGGGCGAACGCCATTGAGCCTCAGAAGTACTATCAACAGATGCCCCACTACTGCTGTCAACATCACATCCACCTACGGAAACCTTGTCAGGAAGAGGAGCAGTGTTATCATCGCCATCTGGAAGAATGGCCTTGTCGACGCTTCTTCCAGCGCTCTCGTCATCGTCCAGTTTTTCCTTCTGAGCAGTAGCATGATGGTTTTCCTTAACTGCATTCAAAGAGACGATTATTGTTTTGGAGTACAAAGGCATTCAGCTCCGGCTCACATGAAACAATGGTTGGTGATCCAAAGAGATGGGACTTGAAAATTTTTCCATACGTTATGCAGTGATCATCCACAAATCCTGTGATTCAATGGAATGGAATTCAACGTTGAGATCTGTGTGTTGCCATGTGATTCAATAGGGTGTGTGTCGGGGGGCCCTTTTACTAAAAACTGTGCTTTTATGTATTTGAACGCTAAACCAATAAATTGTTCCAAATCAAGAAGATAGTTGTCTGATAAATTGTTCCAAATCAAGAAGATAGTTGCCCCGTGATTCAATGGAATGAAATTCAACGTTGAGATCTGTGTGTGGCCCTGTGATTCAATCACGTGTGGTTTATAATTTTATCATCTACGTTCTACCAATAAATTGTTCCAAATCAAGAAGATAGTTGCGCGGTGGTTCAATGGAATCCAACGTTGGATCGAAATCCAATAATGTTAGTAGAGAAATGACTCATCCTTGACATATGTGTGTTTGGTTGGGCGAAATCAAATAATGTTAGTAGAGAAATGACACGGCTATATGTCCAGGTAAAGAGTGGTTGTTGCAAAAATATGGTAGAAATTTTCCTCTTTTGTTTGAGTAGTGTGGTGTGAGGTCTTATTAATGTTGGAGATCGATTTGCTGTGAGTCTCTTCGTATTCCAGCACACATAGTATCTTGAAGGATAAATATAGTAAGAACCTTCTTGTTAATGGAAACACGCAGGGCTAGCAGCCACTAGGCAGCCTGAAGAAAGTGATGCGAATGGTCGTTGGTGTCCATGGTTTTTTTTTCAACATTGTTGTCAGCATAATATATATTTTGGCAGCCAGTAATAAGCTAGTATCAGGCCCATATACCGTGCTCCCATGATTTTCTTATTGTCATATTTTAATATGATTTGGAGAAGTTCTAACCACACCTCACCAAGGGAGTTTTGTTATTGACTGTGGAATAGTTTTGGCTAGTCTTTGCATCAGATTTGGATTTTTGATTAAAGTAATGCTCTATTTTTTAAGAAGCTTGAAATATCTTTCCAAGAAGCTTTTAGCTTTCTGAGGAACTCAAAATATCATTAACGCACTGCATTTTTTTTGGAAAATGGATCAAATTGGTGAAGTATTAGAGCTTTTGAAAAATCTAATACAATCTACTTCTAATGACACATTCCAAATCAGCAAAGCCTCTCTCTCAGAAATTCAGACATGTCTACAAAATGCACAGGAAAAGATTGAATTTTTGCAGCTTGAATCACAGCTACAGCAAGAAGAGCTACATCAAAATAGACACCATTATGATCCTGTTTTTGTTCAGAACATTGAGACAACCACCCATCAGCAGCATATTAATAATGTTACAGTTCATTCAAATAAAGCAGTAGTTGTACATGCAGATGCAGAAGTTCAGTCTGCACTTCCCAAGCCCATCATCAGACCTTGGGAACAGCTTGTTTACAACAAGCACAGAACTGGTCTTGGATATGACAAGGACTTGTCCTTTCATATTCCAGACTATGCCAAGCCCATTCAGTTTCAGAGTGCTGGTTTCATTCATGACAGTTCACCTGCTCCTCATGACAGTACAGCTACAACTGTTCCAGGCTCTGCTCCTCTTCCACAACAGCAACAACAACAACAGATCGTGAAATGCCAACACTGTGATCGAGTTGGCCATCTGAAAGATCACTGTTTTGATCTTCATCCATGTAAGCACTGCCATAATACTTGCCATTCTTCACACAGATGCTTCAGCAGCAAACGTCCTGCAAGAACAAAGATTCATCTAGGATGGATCGCTTCTTGGCAATGGGCATCAACAACCAAGAAGATATTCCAAACACATGTCAGAACTTGTTCCATAATATTGAACAGTCTTGCAGTTGAGTTTTATCCATCTTCTCACCTTGTATCTGACAGGGGGGGAAATGATGGTCATCTACAAGCTTCAAAGCCACATCAAGCGAGCCTGAGCCACAACTTGCCACATCAGTTTCAGAGTTGTAGCCAGAGACACAGATGTCCGTGAACATGCCTTCAGTAGGCAATCTAGAACACTTCCTCTAGTAGAAGACTTCAGCTTCTTGCCAGCTTTGGAAGAGTTCTGGAGACAAAATTGAGAACACTTCCTCTAGCAGAAGACTCCAGCTTCTTGCCAGTTTTGGAAGAGTTCCAGGAATTGCATTAAGCATTCCAGAGTTGTTGGTCATCCTTAAACCATCACAGGTTAAGACTTCCCTTTTCAGGTTGAAATTTTACCATTTATGCGGGGTGAGGCCTCCCTTTTATGGTTGAAGGTTTCCCTCTTTAAAACAATAGGATCACTTCCTCTAGCAGAAGACTTCAGCTTCTTGCCAGTTTTGCAAGAGTTCCGGGAACTGCACTAAGCATTCCAGTGTTGGTGGTCATCCTTAAACCACTGCCTTTTTATACCAACATTTCAGAGAACACATTCAGCCTAGTGCTGCCATGCATATTTGCACATTTTGTATTACAACTCTTTTCTTGGACTCATACATAACCCTTCGGATTAAGGGGGGGAATGTTGGACACCTAATCCTAAAGGGTTAGCGCGGAAGCCGAATGGACAAAGCAGTCCAAGAGACCTTGGGATGTGAATCCCAACGGTCACCAAATGTATTATAAATGTATATCAGATTGTTAATAAAAAGGCAATGCATGATTTATCTTTCTATTTGCTCTTGCTGTCCATGTCTGTTTAACAATCAACAACCAACATCATGGTTATGGGTCATCCACAAACCCACACTTCATCGAAGTCCATTTGCTAGGCCACACACTGTCAGTATCACAGTTAGTCACAAGCATTATAGGGTATCTCTATCCATGGATCTTCATTTGTCATGGTTATGGGTCATCCACAAACCCACACTTTATCGAAGGCCATTTGCTAGGCCGCACACTGTCAGAATCACAGTTGGTCACAAGCATTACAGGGTATCTCTATCCTCAGATATTCGTTTATCATGGTTATGGGTTAAGCACATAAAAACCTTATCTTCAGTGGCTCTTCATAATCAACAAAGGCTTCGCAGGAGGGAACTTTATGCAATGGGGACCATTGCTTCTTAAGGAGGGAGGAGTGATCCCAATGGAAAATGGCATCAACCCATGGTACTCATCCACCCATTTTATTCATCGACCCATGGAATTTACCCATGGTATTGTAAATGGCATCCACCCATGGTATTTTAAGTGACATCCACCCATGGTATTCATTCACCCATGGTAATTTCCCATGGTATTGTGGCATCCACCCATGGTATTCATTCACCCATGGAATTGACCCGTGGTATTGTGACATCCACCCATGGTATTCATTCACCTATGGAATTGACCCATAGTATTGTAACTGAAAAATACTATAAGTAACAAGTCACATTTTGTAAAAGGACAGATTGGTCCGCCACAATGTAGCCTTTATAGTTATTATCGATTTTAATAAAAAGTTTCTTTGTGGTTTTGTTTATTGGGCATTCTCCTCTTTTTCTTCTGGAAATTCAAGTTTTCAGATCTTGGGGGTCTCTCCCCCCCAAATCCATTTCAATGTTTTTGATCTTGGGGGCCTTCCCCGAAGATCCAGATCAAGTGTGGTGTTGCCTACAGTAATCAATTAGTAAACTAAAGATTCACTCATAATTAACTCGTGCAAGTTAGATCAAAGAAAGACCCGATTGAGATTGGAGTTCAGGGATAATGTATTATCAGTTGTATAATCATCTAAATTGTAAAAATGGTGAATACAAGCAGAGGAAGGCCTATGAGGATTGTGCAATTCATAATTGAGGGATTTTCGAATTAAATAGGGGATAATTGCTTGAGGATCTGCGCAAGGAAATAAGGACTTGGGAAAGAAGAAAATTGGTTAAGTATTCGCCAAGGCTTGCTTAGGAAGTAGAGAGACAGATAGAGATAGTGAAGAGGTTACTCGGGCATAAGAAAATCATTGTAATCTTCTCATATTCTCTTACTAATGTAATATACAGATACTCGTGGTTTTTGTTGTTGCTTTCCCTACGAAATCATTGTGTTATGTGTTGATTGAATTATTTCTCTTGTATGCTTCATCATTTCACGATCATTTATTGTTTTTGCTTGAGTAGAGTAGATTAAAGTATATTGTTTTTAGCATATTACAATTAGCAATTTGAATCTACAAGGAATTTCAATATGGTATCAGAGCTAAAATCACTACAGAAGAGGAGAATACGACTTTTTCTTTTGCTGGTGAAATTGAGTTTGCGCTATCATACTTCAAAGCCAAGAATATGTTGTGCTACAGATTGGAACTCAAATATTCCCTTGAGGGTAGTTCAAACTATATTTCTTTGAAGGACATGATGGAGGCAACATTGGAAGACAACAAGCTTAAGGAATTCATAGACAAAGATAATCCTAAGCCTCCAGAAGCTAATGCTTAATATCTAGCAGAGTGAAGAAAATATGTGTCAAAGGCGATAAGGATTATCCTAGAAAGTGTTCGATATTATATTGTCTCATACCTCCATGATAAGGAGACTCCATATGCAATGTGGAAGGCCTTGATAGACCTACCTCAAAAAAAAATTGATCACAAGAAGCTGGCACTAAAGGAAAAGCTCAGAAAAATCAAGATGGAGAAGGGCGACACAATACCAAAGTACTTGACCAAACTCACCCAATGTCAGGATGAGATTGGAAGTGTCAGTGGAAAAGCTATTAGAGTGGGAGTGTTTGTGGTTTAACTTGGTGCAAGAAGAGATTCGACGGAACACCAGAGGTAGATCCTCATCCAAGCAGTATTATGAGGAGAGTTATGCCTTAGATGGAAAGGCAAATAAAGGGAAGCAGAAATCATCCCATTCCAAATCAAATTCCAGTTAGGGCAGAAATAAGAAGGACATCTCAAATATTAAATGTTTTCACTATCACAAGCTTGGAAACTATGCCAAGAAGTGTCTGCAGAAGAATGCCGACAAGAAGCCCTCAGGAGGAGTGGTAGGTGAAGCACTTAATTCACAATTCAGGATGGATTTCACCCTCATCACTTACATGGTGACATCGGTGATAGGTGGTGTGTGGTATGTGGAAAGACAGGAACAAGAAATTCATCCAGGCACAATGGAGGTGATGTAGATGATTCCGATTCACCTGTTGATATGGATGTTTCTTATGATTGTGAATTGAATTTGTCTACAGATTTTGAACCAACTTCGTTCAAACAAGTTGTTTCTCATGATGAATGGAAATAATCAATAGAAAAGGAGTATGATGACTTGATAAAGAACGACACTTGGAAGTTGGTTAAACCTCCATTGCAATCAAAACCAATTAGATGCAAGTGGGTCTACAAGAACAAGTATAAAGCTGATGGCTCACTTGACAAACACAAAGCTAGGCTTGTGGAAAAAGGTTTTGCACAGAAGGAAGGGGTCTATTATGAGGAGACTTTTCCCCACAGTGAAATGGGCTAACATCCAGACACTCTTTTCCTTGGCAGCTCAAAATGGTTGGACAATCCATCAAATGGGTATAAAAGCTACTTTCTTAAATGGAGATCTGAAAGTAAATGTTTTTTATGTCCCAGTCAAAAGGATTTATTGTGAAGGGACATGAACATAAAATATGAAAAATTGTGAAATCTGTGTATGGCCTCAAGCAAGCCTGGTATGAAAAGTTAACTGAGCATCTTCTGAAACTCAACTTCAAACGTTATGATCTTCATGATGCAACGCATTTGTCAAGAATTTTGGGAAAAAAATTGTATATCTTGTGGTATATGTAGATGATATTTTGATGATAGGGAAAACTGAGAGCTACATTGCATCCATAAAGAAGGAATTGAGGATTTTTTTTGAAATGAATGACTTGGGCTATGTTCGCTACTATCTTGGTATTGAAGCAACTCAATGTCCAAAGTATATATTTCTCTCTCAAAAGAAGTACATTGGAGACCAGTTAAATAAGTTTTTCATGGCTAAGAGGAATCCTTTGACTACTCCAATGGAACAGAACTTAAAGCTCAAATCCATTGAAGGAAAATAATTTGAGGATGCAACAAGGTATATACATCTTCTAGGAAGCCTCAACTACCTTACTACTAGCAGACTAGATATTACATTTGCTGTTGGAATCCTCTCCATGTTTATGCAAAATCCTTGTGAGGGACATTGGTCTAATACTAAAAGAGTTCTAAAGTACTTGAAGGGAACCCAAGACTTTGGACTAAAGTATACATAGGTGGGCGACTTCATCTTGATTGGATACTCTGATTCAGGCTTCGATGGAGACAAATAAACTAGGGTATCCACTTCAGGTTATGTTATGAGTCTTGGATCAAGAGCTGTCTCCTAATGAATGCAAACAATTTGTTCCAACATATTCCACAACAGAGGCAGAATATGTTGCATAAGTTCAAGCAACAAAAGAAATTGTGTGGCTCAGGAAAATTATGGAATATTTGCATGTAAAACAAGTACATTCTACTCCACTCATGGTTGACAACAACTTTGCAATAAATTTGGCCAAGAACCTAACTGTCCATGATCGAGCGAAGCACATCAATACAAAGTACCAACTGATTCGACATCATGTTGAGACCAATACAATCCACCTACACCATTGTTCCACTAATGAATTGATTACAAACATATTCACCAAAGTGCTTGGAAGAGAAAAGTTTGAAAGATTCAAAATGATGCTTGGACTCACCAATATCCCTTAAGATTATGGGGGGAATGTTGACACCTAATCATTTGGATTGGGTGGTCATTTGTAAATAATTTAAATAGTAAATAATGGAAAATAATAAAGTGAAGAGACATTGGGAGGTGAAGCCCAAGATTCTCTCCCTTTTTGTATATAAATTTTAGCATCCTTAATGAATAAAGTTATAAACACAATTTGATTTGAGGAGTTACGTCATGGCCTAACAATTGCAATAACGTTTTTTTCATGTATTTCACATTTTTCATCTAGTAGGGTCCATCAAAATTATCCTTCAAGGACCACTTTTCATAAATTTTCAAACTGGATCCATAAACATCAAGTGATCATCAAGTACATGTAGATTTCACAGCAGTAACCAAATCAACAGAATAGAACTAAACCCAGAACACCTTAACAACAGAAAAATTCAGTCAACAGATAGTCCTGAGACAGATACACAACTTTCCTTTCTCTGGCCTGCGTCGCTACGCACTTCACCCTCTGCTTCTCTGCGTATACCCGCAGAGCTTCTTCTGGTGCACTGCGTGACCATGCACTGCTTCTTCTGTCGCGCTGCGTACAATGCGCACTCAGATGCACTATCGCGCCGCATACTGCCACAGAGGTACGCACCCAGAAAGTCTATCGCGCCGCGTACTTTTACTGTGCGTACGCACCTGAACCACCGTCGCTCTGCGTACCCATGCACTGCGCCTTCGTCGCCTCTGCGTACCCACGCACTGCGCCTTTGTCGCCCCTGCGTACCCACGCACTTATCCTTCTTCTGCTCTGCGTGCCCATGCACTCGCACCGTTAATCACCTGCGTACCTCTGATTAGGGCCGAAATACAGTCAGATGCTCAGATCTGATCTTGCGCTCAAGAGATCACCCTTCACAGATTCGGTTTCAACTTCTCTTTTATAGATTAAGCTTTTAAACCGAGAACCCAATATTTCAGATCTTAAGATATTCAATTTTCAAAAAAAAAGATGCTCAAGCCAAATGATCTCCTTTGCTTTATATAGGCAAGCTCTTCCTCAAATCATGGACCAATACCACGGGCCAAAACCATAATAATACAATACCGTCGGCTAAATACCAAGGGTTTAGCATAAGAAACCCCACGTGTGCACGCTTTACTGCCTTGAAGCGTGTGCACTGGGGGTACGCACCTCATGAATGGGTAACCTGCGTGTCGGGACGCGGTCCCTGCACGGCGTACCTGCGGGTACGCATCTTCTGAACTGTTCTCCTGCATACTTCTTAATTCTTATCATATTGAGAGC